>SNQN01001346.1:16641-19141 GCA_008642245.1 Bassia scoparia
GTTGCGTTCATATAAGACCTAATGACTCATATATAAGTGCCTTTATATATTCTTATTTAAACATATGTTTGAAATTATAGTATATTTATCTACACTCAAGTATATCCGTTATATGTGAATATATGCAGTAGGATGGAGGGCCCCCGCAACTTTAGACCAGTTCAAATGGATGTAGAAAGGCTCAAATGGAATTCTTATATTCAGATTTATGCAAAAAGGTGTGAGTTCATGAATGATGCAAGCCAAACGAGATAATGTCAATGACCGTGGCACTTTAAAGTGTCCTTGGCCGATATGTCGGAAATGTTTCTCGTATCGAGGTCCAGGATGTTAGTGAAGTTGCATCTTTACAAGAATGGATTTCGACCGGACTTACTATAAGTGACTTTTCACGGGAAGATGACTTTCAAAACACAAAATCAAGTCAAAGACGTAGTGTAGTTAGAGAGGCATCTAACCCATACAAGAACATGGTTTTGGATGCATTTGGACCCGATTACGCTTCATATGAATCGACTAACGGTGAGGAAGAACCTATTCCAGAGATGAAGAAGTTCTTAGACATGTTAAAGGCTGCCGAGAAACCTTTGTARGATMGATGCAAGTTGTATTTGTTATCTATTGCAGCAAGGATAACAAACATGAAATGTGAGTACAATATTCCYCATAAATCCATCGATAGCGTTGCATCCTTAATTAAGGATATATGTCCAGAAGTAAATAATATGACCGATACATTTCAAAGGACCCGAAAATTACTGAATGGACTTGAACTCCCTCATCATAGGATAAATACATGTACCAATGGATGCATGTTGTTTTGGAAGGAGAAAAAGGATCTACATGAATGTCTTATTTGTAAAGCAAGTCGGTACAAGACTTCAAGAGTGAATGGCAAAAGAACTCCTCAAAAGGTGCTCTTTTACTTGCCAATTGCTCCAAGGTTGCAAAGACTATATGCAACTGAGTCAACCGCTAAGCAAATGCGATGGCATGCGGAGAATCCTCGAAAGAAAGACATGATGTCTCATCCTTCTGATGGCGAGGCGTGGAAGAAGTTTGATGATGACTTTAGTGACTTTGCGAGGGACTCACGGAACGTTAGACTAAGTCTTTGCACGGATGGCTTTTCACCATTTGGGAAATGGTAAGCAATATTTTTGTTGGCCAGTCATGCTAACCCCTTACAACTTGCCACCTTGGTTATGCATGAAAAAACCCTTTGTATTCCTGAGCTTAATTATCCCAGGTCCGAAAAGTCCAAAGGGGAACTTAGATGTTTTTTTACAACCTCTCATTYAAGAATTGAACATGTTATGGGAGGTAGGGGTTCCGACTTATGACGTGTCACAAAAACAAAACTTCCAAATGAAAGCTGCTTTACTTTGGACTATCAGTGATTTTCRAGCTTATGGCATGCTATCTAGATGGAGAACTGCTGGTAAGTTAGCATGCCCTTATTGCATGGAAAACACTAAGGTCTTCACTATTAAAAATGGTGGCAAACAAACATGGTTTGATTGTCATCGTCGATTCTTACCACCATATCATCTTTTTCGTCGAAATAAGAGTGCATTCTTCAAAAATAGAGTCGAGAATTCTCCCCCCCCCCCCCACCAAGATTAAGTGGAGAAGAACTTTGGGAACGTGTTTCACAATTGCCAAAAACGGGAGGATGTGAAGGCTTATGTGGAAAGGGAAAGTTGAAAGGTTTTGGAAAACTTCATAACTAGACAAAGCAAAGCATCTTTTGGCAATTGCTATATTGGAGCAAGCTTCTTATTCGTCATAACCTAGATGTAATGCACATTGAAAAAAATGCATTTGATAACATTTTCTATACTGTCATGGATGTTAAGGGGAAAACTAAAGATGACCTCAAAGCAAGGAAAGACTTGATTCATTTTTGTAAACGACAAAAGCTGAAAGTACAAGAAGATTCGACTAGTATGCCTGTTGCTCCATTTTCTTTGTCCACTGAAAAGAGAAAGGCTATTTGTGAGTGGTTGCTAAAGTTAAAACTTCCAGACTCATACGCATCTAACCTAGGTAGATGTGTAGATATGAAGGAGTACAAGTTATTCGGTATGAAYAGTCATGATTGCCATGTTTTTATGCACGATTGCTTCCTATAGCATTCAAAGAATTGTTGCCTCAAAATGTGTGGAATGCTCTCACTGAGCTAAGCCAATTTTTCAGAGATCTTTGTTCAGCCTCTTTGCAATTCAATGACATGGTTCGATTAGAGGATAATATAGCAGAGATACTTTGCAAACTAGAGAAAATATTTCCACCAAGTTTCTTTAATTCTATGGAGCATCTTCCTATACATTTGCCTTATGAGGCCAAAGTCGGCGGGCCAGTTCAATTTAGGTGGATGTACCCTTTCGAAAGGTAAGTTTTCATTGTAATTTCTTTATATTTATCTTGTACTTCATTAATAATTGATAAATAATGATATTTAAATTCATTATTCAAGGTTTTTTACCACCTAAACAAA
>SNQN01001346.1:24141-56683 GCA_008642245.1 Bassia scoparia
TAAATATATGAAAAATTTGTGAAGAACAACCTTATAAGTAGGTCTGTGCAGAAATTTCCGATTTTCCGATACGAGATATAGTTTTTTTTCAACTCGGACTTTCGATCATGTTTTTTAAATTCGAAAACCGAATCGAATCCGAAATGCAATTATTTAATTCGGATTATCCGAATTTCCAATTATATGTAAAATTGTGCTTTTAAATTCGGAAATCGGATCGGATATCCGGTTTTTAAATTCGGAAATCAAATATTGAGCCAAAATGTTTGAATTTAATTAAAATTAACATTAAAGTCACGCAATCTAAAGCTCCAAACCGGATTTGGATATCCGCTTTTTCGATCCGATTTTTTCGGATATTCGGAAATCGGAGTATTCGGACGGAATTGAATTTAAAAAATAGATTTATGAAAATTCGGATATCCGAATCGGAATTTTCCCAGTATCCGATTTTGAACAACCTACTAATAAGTACCCATTTTTCTAGAAATTAAAATCACCTAATAAGCAATTTTTTTATTAAACCACTATATGTCATTTTTTTTTTGCAAAAACACACCGATAACAACATTTCATTAACTCCGTCAATCTATCTATATTCTATACTAAAGCATAATCCCCACTAACCTAATTTTTCCCTCCCAAATCTTATTTAATTTCCTCCCAAACTTTTAGTTTATTTTTTTTACATTACATTTATTCATGAGCAAATCCTAGATACATTTGTTTCATTTTTGTCATTTTCTAATCACATGTGCAAAAATTATTTAACTCGATATATTTAAACTAAAAAAATTAAATTAATTTGATTTGTTTATCATTTTTCAAATTTTAATTAATAGTTTGTTACTAATTAAGGCGGTAAGTTTCGTTCTTTTATGCTGAAGTAACTAAACTAAATTGGAGTGAATTGAAGTTAGATGAAGTTAACCGAAGTTAGTTAAATTGAAGTGGGCTGAATTCAGTTGAATTGAACTGAATTGAGCTTGAGTAAGCTGAACTGAGCTGAAGTGGCTGAAATAGAAGTGATCCGAACTGAACTGAAGTTGGATGAAAGGAACTAAATTAAAGAAATTGACTGAGCTGATGTACCATAAAATTAAGCTTAAAAGAATAGGGTTTAACTCATATTGTATTTCTTAATGACAATTACTTAAATTGAAATCTGAGCATTTGCTCGGGTATTATCTAATTTCTTCCCATTGTGGGCACCACCTGCTCATTTTTCACTCATTTTATTCTTAATTTTCCTCTATTTTCTCCTAATCTCCCTCAATAAAATCTGCTCAATTTCCTTTCATTTTTCCTCATTTCTAGTCTTTGATTTTGCAATTCGTCATTTATGGTTTGAAGATTTTGCTCAATTGTCCTTAATTGAAGGTAAATGTTTTTTTTCTTCTCTTTATTCTTAATTGCCTATTATGGTCTTCCTGCTAATTATTACCAAGTAATTGCTACTTAAGGCTACGAATCGCAATTACTAGCATAAAATAATCCGCAACACATACTAACACCCAACTAAGTTACTAAATAAATCACTTAGTTAGTCATCAATACACACAATTTAGATTTTAAAATTAGGGTTTATTAGTAACGAAACCAACAACTAATCCATAAATTATAAAACTGTAAGTTACTCAAAAAATTCAATTGAGGACAAATTAAGCATAAAAACTTACAATTCAGTTTTTTTTAAATACCACTTATTGAAAGAGAGGAAGAGTAATGGGGGTGTTATAATTTTTTTTGGAAGAGAAAATTAAAACGGTTTCATTCATAGAATAGCCAAACGGCACTTACAATTTGACAAATTTGACAAATTTGACAAATTTGACAAAGCATCAACTAACATACACAATCTGTGAACTTTTTGCATTACTACAACAGATTTAATTAAAAGTCGCCTTAAATAATTCCCTTCATCTGAAGCAATACAGATCTGTGAGTTCGTGCAAATTCGACATTCTATTTGTTTATGCGTAGTTGCGTCGGCCCATGTACATCTAATAGTCTTTCCAAATATGACAAAGATCATGAAACCCTACCAAACATGATCCAAAAAAGATCCAGCGTACATCGATCAACGAAACACCAATAAATTATTGAAACATCCTCCATCGCCAGACTGAGAGCACATCCATTTGTACAACTTGTATATCAGTCGGCACATGACACCCGTCGTACAAAGGACTTAGACTCAGCCAAGGTCTCCACCTAGAGTAGAAAGAGCAAAGGAAAACGATCCAACAATTCTAGGATTGCGATTTGACGATACCCAAAACCCTYATGAACTCATTATTTGAACGAAAATAAAAATAAGGGTTTTCCTACACTGTACCCCTACAATTTTCCGTTTTTTACAATATACCCCCAATGTTTTTTTCTTCTCTATTATACCCTTAAATATTGCTACCCTTCCACACTATAACCTTCATGGTTACAATTAACCAAGGTTAAGTTTAATTTTAAAAAAATAAAAAGAAAAAACAGTCACCCACCTCACAACCACTCCACCACTCGCTCCTCCCACCCCACTCCCACTCCACCACCATCGCAAACCAAACCCCATCCACCCCCACTCGCCAAACCACCTTTGAACTCCCTCCCCTTCGAACCAAACCCAAATTCGAACCACCACTCTTCGAACTCCCTTCGCTTCAAACCACACCCAAATTAAAAACAATCCGACCCACGCACACAACCAGCGACAATTCGACCAAGCCACGCACAAAATCTGACCTAGCCACGCACCCGATTCCCCTAATTTCAATTTCCCCCAAACCTAGAAATTAGGGTTTTGAATGCTTCAAATTAGAGTTTGGATTTGGGGGTTTTCGATTAGGTGGCGGTTTTAATTTAGGGAGGGGGGTTCAATTGGGTGAGGGTTGTGATTCGCGGTGGGTGGGGATTCGATTGGTGGGGGTTTTGGTTCGCGGTGGGTGGAGGTTTCGTTTTGGGGAGGGGGGTTGCGATGGACCCCGGTGGTTGGGGGTTTCGATTTGGGAGGAACGTGGGTTGTGAGGTGGTRAGTGAGGGAGGAATCAGGCACGAGGGTGCGATGTCGGTGAGGTGTTGAAGGTGATGGGAGTGGCGTGGTGGTTGCGTTGGTTAGACGTTGGAGAGGGCTGCGGTGGTGGGTGGGTGGTTAGGGTTGCTTGGGTTAGTTTTATTTAGGGAATAAAATCATAGTTAAGCTAAAATTTAAGTTTTGTTTATTACATAGAAAGGTACTCTAATTAAGGGGTACAATAGAGAAGAAAAAACATTAGGGGTATATTGTAGAAAACAGAAAGTTAGAGGGCCGGGATACAGTGTAAAAAATCCTAAAAATAAAAAACCTAAGGAAAAATGACTTATTCGAACCAACCCGCGTAACACGAGCAACTTTAACAGTGAAACCCAACCGCAACCCACCAAGGGTGGGGCGATCGGAGTAACCACCTATCCCACGATCCTCCATCGCAGGCAACCACCAACGAGGAGGACAAGGGAGGCGCACCATGCGAAACCGAACCCGCGCTAGCAAACGACTCAAACAAGGAGAAAAAAAGGGAAGAGGACTCACCAACGACAATGGAGAGCCGCGACCCAACCTTAGCTTGTGTGACGAGTCCCCGACGATCAAAGAGCAAAGAGAGGAGGTAGGAGGCGGAGAACGACAAAGGAAATGAACAAACCCTGGAGGGGGACGAAGGAAAACCCTACTAGAAAGGGACGAAGGAAACCCTCCTGGAGAAGGACGAAGGAATATATTATATACACACACACTTCCTCCGTATCAAATTTTGCAACAAACCAAATTTCACGCATTTTGAGGTTGAGATTTAACAATGTAAATGAGCGAATTAATCAAAATTATTTTAACACAATAAAGTTATAATCTCATTCTTCACTGTGTCAAGATTATTTTGAATAATTTGCTTGTCTACATTGTTAAATCTCAACCTCTAAATGTGTGAAATTTGGTTTGTTGTATTTAATTTGATATGGAGGAAGTACTATTTTAGCTATTATCCATGCATAAATTCAATTCTAAAATGGTATTTTATACTTATTTACATGTTTTTATGTAAATAATATACTCCCTCCATTCTGATTTATTTTTTTACGTTTGTAGAATTGTACGTCAATTAAAGGAAATTAGTATTTGGATAAATTATGTTAGTGTTACTTGGAAGTTGTATTATTCTTTTAATTTGTTTGAGATGTGTGCAATAAAATTAAAGTAAATCTTTTTATATTAAAAAATGAGGGGATGAGATAAGTTTGGGTGGAAAATCTAGAATGATGAGTAAATAAGTAAGGGTAATATTAATTATTTTATGGGTAAAAATAACATTAATGAGTAAAAAAGTAAAGTATGAAAAAAGAAATGTAAATAATAAAAGGGAACTTCAAAAAAGGAAATGTAAAAAAATAAATTGGAACAAAGGGAGTACTAATAAATGAGTGTTTTTTTTAATATATACTAATAAATGGGATTAGGATCCCCTAGTGAGTTAATTATAAGATTCACAATAAATAAATAAATCAGGTTTCAACTGATATATTATGCACCTAACATCAAAATTTGTTTTTTTAGGCATTCCAACTAAAGTTTGTGTTGTTAAAAGTGAGGGATAGCTAAGTTGGTTAGAGCTTTCTTTTAGGTTTCAACTGATTTTGTAATCGATTCTCATTCCGGTCCTTGTGGCTCTCTAAATTAAACAACAAAAAGTTCATGTTGTTAATTATACCTCAATCACATGGCAAGAGCTATTTAGAGAATTTTTTCCGTTAATAATGCTAACTAGACCTAAAATTACAAATTTGCTTTGGTATGCAAATTATTTACCAAACTACCTTCCACGAAGGATCGGTAGTTCATTCTTTAATATTATTATTTTTAAATAAAAACTACATTAAAAGCATTATCTAAAATAGCATTTTATATTGACAATGCTACCTCATATAGTGATTTACAGAATATATAGCTTGGACCTGTCAATGAATACTTCACTATCTAAAATAGRGTTTTGTATGTTATGGCTATATATCGCTATCTTAGATAGCGTTTTACATATACTTAGATAGCAAATTATATTCTGATCACTTCGCTATTTGAAAAAGCGTTATTRTTCAATAAATCACTATTTTTAAAAAGCGTTTTACGAACAACAATTGAAAAAGAAACCATGCTACCGATCCTACGTGGGCAGTAATTTGATAAATAGTTTGGATACCAAAGCAAATCTGTAATTTTAGATCTAGTGTTAGCATTATTTAGAGGAAAAAAAATCCTATTCAGACCATTTTCCCCTTTAAATAAGAAGTCATGGGTTCAAACTTTAATTTGCTATACACTTTCCATAGGTAAAATAAAAAAAATATWAAAAAAATCACAATGAATACAATCAAATTCAGAAGACATTACAAAGTTGATATCAAATTCAGTTGAATAATAAAACTACCGGTAAATGACAAGTCATAAGTTACTGGTCACAATTTTGAAGGCATTTAGAAGACATTACAAGGATAAGTGGCCCATATTTGGTCAAGAATGGGCATAACATGTGAAGTAATACTGTCACCAAAAGTTTATACAGGAGAATTGTCCTAAAATTACCCATCATTAATGTATAATAATCAACTAATAATTGATGAGGCCATGTTCCAGTAATCAGGTTAAGATCTAACAACTTAACAAGTAACAATTTCCTAATCTGTGCTTACCACCAAGTTCTAACATTCCCTCGAAAGACCAGAATTCTGAGACTTTAACTTCAGCTTCTCCTTGGAAGGACGCGCACAGTATCATCAGATGATCTATCAATCACAAAGATTAAACCAGTAAATATCATTGCTTCAGGCATAGTAGCTGCTGCAAGCCTGCAAGCACACGTACAGACTGGAAGAGGCAGTAGTCTACAACAAAAATCTTCTATAATCTTCGCCATCCAAGTGGCTCATATTGGGACCATCTTTAAGGCAGCAGCAATCGGCATGCCAAGAAAGCCAAACAAGATGCATACAAACCACTGAGATAGAGTTAGTGGAGTAGTGTTTGCAAATGAACCAAGGAATTCAATAATCACAATTTGGAATAGGACTGTTGCGGTCAGAACAGCTACAAAGACGTAATTGTTTAGGATCCCTGCAAAAACATTAACCTTCTCCATCTCCCTGGAGCTGATCTCATTGAATACCTGCCAGAGCAAGAGTTTTCTGTAAGCTAAGACATATATGCTACAAATAAAATGATAGCAATGCGCTTGTAATATACACTTCCAGCAAAATCAATAACAAGATTGTAATTGATCAATTAACTATGGGAGGAGTGAACACTGATAATTAATGGCACTCTTAATCGAGCAACATATAAATAGTTTTTTAACACTGCTTTCCCTCACTATTTACAAATCTTTTAATGCTTGTTTAGTAGCTTCTGCTGGTAGCTGTATTGACAAATAGTTACATAACAGAAGGAAGTAACTACTACTCCRTCCGTATCGTATTAACTGCAACGATTGCCGATTGGACATTTTTCCTCTCTACTRTATGTCAAATTGTTGCAGTTAATAAGATACGGAGGGAGTACAATCTTTTATTCTTTTCAAAACCCAATATTCCAGAAATTTTGCAATTTAATACTTTGTGTAATGCTGGAAAAATTATATTTGCTTCCAGACAGATGAAACAGAATTAAAAGGTGATGTGGTATATATACCTGGCAAAAGACGAATGAGTTGAAAATAAGAGTGTTCAGTATCAAATCAGAATCAAAGCCTTCGAGCCCAAAAGCAGATTTTCCTCTACTTTGTAGAAACCATATCACAATAAATTGATACATTGCTTGACCAAGGATATTTCTCCACATCACATTACTGATAATGCTTCCTTTCCTTCCAACAGGCTGCCTCTTCATTAACTCATCGTTGGGAGGCTCCGTGGCCAGTGCAAGAGCACCCAGAGTGTCCATAATCATGTTGACCCACAACAGCTGAACAGCAGTAAGTGGAGCACTTCCTGGAAATATACAAGAGTGAGATAGTGATTATGCAATCTACAATACTTGTTATAATAAAACATAAGCATTTTGACCATCGGAGAAAAATGAAAATTGATGTGTGTCTCGAGTGAATACACGTAAAGATCTGTGACGGTGGCTCCACGTTTGCACATGTTAAATGTATATGCATGTGGCGATTCAAACATGTAGTGAAGGAACAAAGTTAAATTCAAGTTCARGCATGTGAAAATAAACTAAATTAGTTATATTATGATGTCATATTGATGATTTAGGAGTAAATAGATATGTTTGAGAGATGAGTGTGTATGAGGGCGTGTAAGAATCTTTTGGGAATAATAAAGTGTTTTTAACTTTTTCTCATTAGATCAAAAGAAGTTAGGACTTGTGAGACAAGTATTTAGGTTGTAAATGAGTATTACTTTCATGTTCTAGTATTCTTTTGCTGAAGAATTTGGATCTTGTAGGGTAAACATAGGTCTGTTGACTGAAGGAAGTTAAAGCTTAATGATGTCTGTCTTTGATAGTTTGATTTATTCCATCTTAATTTCCTACTTGATGCCTTGAGCTACTATTCTGAAGAAACAAGAATTCTTCGGCTTACCTGTCAAACAGGCTGAAGAAAAGTTGACAATAAGGGCAACAATGTTGACTGTCAACTGGAACTGTACAAATTTCTGAATGTTGGTATACACAGTTCGTCCCCATCTGGCCACCGTTACAATTGTAGAAAAATTATCATCCAAAATAATGACATCAGCACTTTCTTTTGCCACCTGGAATCAAATAATTGGTTATTAGGATACTCGTTACCATGTAAGGAAAGCATGTAAGCTCCATTCCAAGAGAGACWAACTGTAAGATCCACATATAAATTTCAAAAGACACTAACTGTAAGGAAATTAGAACTAAGAAAGCATGTAAGCTCCATTATAAGAGATAAATAATATAATTTTAAGATCTCCTAGCAATTGTATGCAGATTCTTTCAAACAACATGGAATTTACCCTAGAGTAACATTAATCAGGCCRAATCAAGCCTCCAATTAGGAGCTATTACAGCACATAACTTATACTGCAATAAAGCTTGTATTAAGCATATTCTGTGGTTATAATACTTCTACAAAAGTACCTCAGTTCCTGCAATACCCATAGCAAGGCCAATATCTGCTTCATGAAGGGCAGGAGCATCATTTGTACCATCTCCAGTCACAGCAACAACTTCTTGAAGGGTGGTTCGTAAGTGTCTTACAAGAGTGTGTTTGTCCATTGGCGAAGAACGAGCCATAACCTTCAGAAAAAGATTAATCAATAAATTTTTAAATAGTCCAGTAGACGCCTGTAATTTATGGCATGTGACAGCTACAACATGCTATGAAAAAATAAATTTCTTGGATTGAGAAGATCTTCCCAGAAAGACATTGCTGAGGATCATACCAATTTTCCGTAGATCAAAAGGTTGTTGACAGTGACATATGGAGGAAAGTAAAAGGCAGTTACTCGTATAAGTTAAAACCAAGTTTTTAGTCTTTGATGGGGTTGCAATACTGGTAACAGAAGCAAAATCAATTAATGGGAATTGGAGATGATTTGATGCTTCCATATCTATTTTTTGTGGTAAACTAAAAACCAAAATCATGTGGACACGATGTGGTGATGGAGCTGAAATGTCATACCATGTTACAACTTGCACAATTTCAAACAACTTTGCCCACAACTTGTAAAGGCTAGTTTAGATATTTGAAAATTTAAGAGATCAAACAAGGAGCTAATGTGGAGACCTATGTAAAAAGTTTCAAGGATCACAAGTGAAACACCTAAACACCTTAGGTCTTAGTAGTACAGAGTACAAATTAACTCTACATGACAGATTGACTGCATTATGATTGAGGARGGGCAAACAACATAAAAAATACCTGAATTTTTGGTATCAACACAGCCAGCTCTTCATCACTCTTCTCCCGGAACTCTGGACCTTCAATAGCTATGCCATCTTTAGTGAGAATCCCACATTCTCTAGCAATTGCCTTCGCCGTATTTATATTATCTCCTGTAACCATCCGAACGGTAATACCAGCTGACCTGCATATTGCAACAGATTCCTTGACACCAGGACGTACAGGATCTTTAATACCTACAATACCAATGCAGGTGTACCCATCTGTAGGAATGGGACTACCACTGGAGAAACTGTCTCCTAAATCTTGATAAGCAAGACATAAAGTGCGAAGAGCATCATTTGCAAACTCTTCAATAGTGGCATTTAAATGTTTGACTGACAGCTTATCAAGGGATACAACGTCCCCATTTGAGTCAATAACCTTATCACATGCAGCCAAAATAATCTCAGAAGCACCCTTGCAGTGTGCTCGCAGACCTCCACTAGGAATCTCCAGAATCACTCCCATTCTCTTCTTTGAAGAGTTGAATGGCTCCACCTTCACAATGTTTGCTGCTTCGCGCTCTGTRGTAAAATCACCACCAAGTTTTAAACCAAATTCTAAAATAGCAGTTTCAGTGGGACTTCCCAATATCTCAATTTTGTTGTTTTTAGCTTTAACAATTTCTCCCCCAGTATTGTTGAAAATTGATTCTAAAAGAACTTTCCTTGCTGAATCAGGAATTTCAGATGTCAACTGAGATTCCTTTAAGCTGCTTGCTTCCACTGTTTTCCCACACATGTGAGCTTTGACAACAGTCATATGATTGGTTGTAAGTGTCCCGGTTTTATCACTGCAGATAGTAGTAGCAGATCCCATTGTCTCACAAGCAGCAAGATTGCGCACAAGAGCCTTGTCATTCATCATTTTTTTCATTGCAAAAGCAAGGCTCAAAGTTACAGCCAAAGGTAGTCCCTCAGGAACTGCAACAACAACAATTGTAACAGCAATAGCAAAATATTCCAAGATCTCAACAGCATCATCACCAGAGAAAATCCACAAAGAACCATCTCGTAACTTGCGGCTGAAAAATCCTTGAACCATCACAGAAAAAGTAATTACTGCAAAAAAGAGGCCAATTTTTCCAATAACAGTTGCCACTCCATTAAGTTTCACCTGCAGCGGTGTTTCATCATCGCCTTCTTCACTAATAGTGGCCATCAATTTACCCCATTGTGTTCTCATGCCAACAGTGGTGATAAGCATTTTCAATGACCCATCTTGAACTTTAGTACCTGACAGGAGAAAAGGATGCTCAAGATTAACATGAATAGGTTCGCTTTCACCTGTCAAACTTGATTCATCGATCACAGCAGAATACCCTGAAATGAAAAGTCCATCAGCTGGAACCTGATCTCCAATGGCAAGATGAACTATATCCCCTGGCAATAGGTCATATATTGATAATTTCTGTCTGCAGCCATCTCTAGTAACCTGAACAGTGATCTTCTTTTTCTCCTTGTCCAGATCCTTAAATTGCAATGATTGTCTATAATCACTTGTTGCAGTTACAAATACGACTAAGAAAATGCTAGCGACAATCCCAAGACCATCATGGGAACCCTTAGGCCATCCTTCAGTTAAAATGCCAACAATCAAAGAAACAACTGCACAAACTCCAAGTATCATAAGAGTCATGTCTTGAAGGGCTTCCCACACAAAAACTAAGAAACCCTTAGGTGGACTTTCAATGAATCTATTGACACCATAGATTTCTTTCCTTCGGTTCACCAAATGCTCAGCAATGGGAATTCCATCCACTGATGACGTAGAGAGCTTCTTTGTGATACCCGTAACTCCACCATGATCTTTCAGCTTTTTCTTATTGCGACCCTCTACAATGGAACCCAGCTCATCAGCACATATCTCAAATCCAGCCGATTTGACTTCCTCTGGTGGAGTATATGACACACCTAACAGTCATAAAACAAGAAATTATGGTCAATGAAGTGACCACCTCAAGGTCAATGCAACTTCCCTCTCAAGTTAAGATTTGATAACACAAACTATTAATCATATAGATACCCTGTATAAACTGGAGAGCAGCTTGTGAGACCAACAGTGCAACTCTCAATTTTTCCTGCAAGAATTATAAAAAACAAAAGAAGAATTTAGTGACAGTCAGCTCAAGTGATAGCACAATGTATTAATTCCATCAAATGTTGCTCCCCAACCTAATTTGAACTCATCATAGCCCAACAACTGATGACTTTCATGAAGATAGAAGCCTAGATTAGGATGATATGCACGTTGGATAAATTTAATATAATTAAACAAATTCTTGATAACATATTTTTAAAGACATATCTGTAGTAACCTTTTGCAACTTTCTTTAGGCAATGATTATACTATGAAAATGTAGTCCATTTTAGCCCTGGCTAATAAAGTAAAAYCAATAAATAAATTATATGGTACTTCATATGATGCACSATAACAATCATTTCCTACACTTTTTAACTGCTAATAGAAGGGATGATTAACGTCATACAGTCATAGACAATTCCCTTGATATGAAGAATTTTTCAACCATATGATTGTCCCTCTATAAGGATCTATATCTTCACACTATATGGAGTTATTAATTCTTCCCTAGCTACATTTGCACATATCAAAAGTGTTACTAAAGTTTTGTAAAGATTGAGGGAAGTGATATCTAGTGATATTATATAAAGTTCAATTCGCTCATGTTGTGTACWAACCCATGAGGAAGTAGTAGATGTGCATTTATCTAGAGATTTTGTGATGAACTACTAGAGGGAACTAAGAAATTGACCAGCATGTACAAGAAATTTGAAATCGGCGAGATTCAGCGTAGCTTGAAGATCTATTGTTTAGGTAAGCAATCTAAGCATCCTAATATTTTAGTATATTATATTGTGTATTCTACTCCCTCCGTAACATAATTCTCGCAACATTTGACTTTTCACGTATTTTGAGGAAGAAATTTAACCTAGTAAACGATCAAATTAATCGAAGTAACTTCAACACAATAAACATATCGTCTTATTCTTCATTATGTTAGAATTATTTTGATTAATTTGATCGTTTATTAGGTTAAATCTCATCCTCAAAATGCGTGAAAAGTCAACTGTTGCGAAAATTATGTTACGGAGGGAGTAGTTTGTTAGGATATTATTTTGGTAGAGCTTGTTTAGTAAAGATTAGATCTTGATTGTATGCACTTCTAGTTTGTGGTTAAGATATTGTGATTTAGTTTGTACTTTCCTAACATCTAGATCACCAGATGATTTAGGGTTTTGAAAACCATTATACTACCTCCATAATGTAATGATTGCAACAAAGTATTTTTCATGCTTTTAAAGGAAGACATCTAAGGTGTAAATGAACAAATTAACCTTTAAATTTTTAAAACAAGCAAGATTGAGATTATATGTTACTACTCTTAAAATTATTTTAATTAATTTGTTCGGTTACACCTTTAAATTTTAGAGGAAGTATATAAAAGGGTGGCATTAAAAGAGAAAGTAGCTTGAAAAGAGCTCAAGAGTGAGGAGTCCTCGGAGAGCTCAAAGTGTGAGAGCGTATTGCCCACATGGCCACATACAACTTCCAAGTAGCAGTGTCTGTGTCTCTGTGACTTGTCCATAAAGTTTCATGTAATTTGTGTGGTGGACAGGTGGTGTATCCTATTGGTTGTGACTTGGCTACAAGATGAGCAATGCCTTGTGTTGGAAGTCCTCATTGTTCGTGTTGGGGTTTGTGTGTTATCTATAGATGTTCTATGGCTATAGCCAAAGACGAGTTGTCGGAGTTTGTTAACACTAAGTTGCTTAGTTCTAAGAGTTTCAAGGTGCAATGGGTCCTTGGAACATAGGCTAGGAGCATCTTTTCATTTAAACCAAAACATGTTTTGATGGTACTAAATTTTCACTAAAAGAGCTCCCTTGAATATTCACAATGCAATTGAATTAGGGATTTTGTGCAATTTACAAGATTGACATGTCAAGTAAGGGTAAGTTTCAATATGAAAGAAAATTCTAAAGTTGCAAGGGGCATGCCCTCTTGAGCCTCTCGTAGGTGGGCGTACCTCACTTGTTTCAAGCCCATTTCTTAGAAACAGAAAGAGCTTTGCGCCTAGGTGTTCCTCTTTCTAAAACTAAGCTAAGTGGTAAGTTTAGATATAATGATAGTATCTTAGAAACTGTGGATTTTTTACCCTCAAAGAGGAGGGGGTTTCACCATAAATCATTGTCTGTTGTTTTTATTATCTTTAAATTTTGTTGCGCTTCCCTAACAGCTCAATAACGTGCTTCGGTGTATTTTTGGGCTAATTTCAGGTATCAATTGGTCTAATTATTCTACTCTATTAGCAACATTAACATTTATATTTTAGTTTAAATAATCACTTTTCGCAAGGAGGAAATCCAATGTGGATGACTATACAGAATGATCATTGTGGATTCATGTAGCCACCCCTACTTATAGGACTAAGTTCTAAGGTTTTGATTGATTGATTGAAGTTTAAATACATGAAGTTGAAATCTCATCTTCATTTCCAACATCACASAATCCCTCCTCCTCAAGAAAATCACTCAATCAAGCTCTCCAAATTTGTTCAATTTTCAAGGATAACGTTTGGATGAATCAAATCCTACATGAACTCTGACATAATATCAAGCTTTAGTGACTTATCAACAACAATTAACAAAGCAAGATTAAAATAACAGTATAACAAAGATTTAGTTCYCATTTTCGAACTTTGTTTAATTTCTACTGCATTGAGTTGATTTCTAATGCAGTATCTTCATTTTCTCTTTTCTCAGTAACTACTTTCTATTTTTGGCGCTTTGTAAATTAGGATTTAAATAAAGCAGAATCTACTTTCTTATATTAGATTAGATTACAGAATGTTTAAATTAACACACGTTAGATCAACTATCAAAACTCGTGACTGTAAAAAAAAAAACTATCAAAACTCCATTATTAGAGGAAGGAGAAATAGAAAAGATGCAAACAGACCTGATTAGAGTGACGAATAGCTTGAGCTTCAGAACGCTTTTGCAGATTCGCAGTGAAACGAAATCGACGCTTTGGATTCTTGACTAACCAGCACAGACTCCTCCATCTTCGAAGCGCGTCTTCCGATGAATTCTTCGCTTTCACCTCCGCAAACTCATCATCCAGCAAACTCTCCATTTTCCGAATCTCACTAAACTTCCAACGAAATCAACAACAACAACAACAACAACAACAACAACAACAACAACAACAACAACAACAACAACAACAAATATAGCAACAAAACTTTGAAAAAATCAGCAAAATAATTTGAAAGCACGCTCTTATCTAATTTTCAACGAGTGTTCCACTTGAAGTCAACTGAAGAAGAAATCAACAAAAGTAGGAAAAAATCAACGAAAGTGAAAGAGTTAAATTCAAATCTGACGGCTGTTAGTTCGTCCTCAGATCGGAGTAGGTTGATATTCGATGCTGATTTGATGAATATTTGATGATGATGTTTGATGATGTTGAAGTTGTCGTTTAAGCACTAGTACTATAACACTATTATTGAGTGGGGGAGAGTGTGAATTGTAATTGTTTTAATTTTAAAGGAAACTCCAAATCATACAACTCCATTTTTCCTAATTTTAAAAACACTAACTTATACGGAGTATCTAAGATGTCTTTAATAGTAAATATAAATAAAAAATTACATTATATGTTTATGGTCTAAAAATGATGTACAATTTCATCTTAAACTTCTAAATTATTCTAATTTAAGAAATGAATTTATATTTTAAATATAACACATAACACTAAAGTTTGACATTGTCCATTTTAAAATGATACCACTGTTCTTAAAAAAAATGAATAAAATTGATACCACTATTTTTTAATACTCTTTATTAAAATTTAGATATAATATTGTGTACTTCAATCAATTATACTTCGTAGTTCAGTTAAATATTTGAAAATTGCAAAAACTCTATTTGGTTAAACTGAAGAAAGGAGAAACCAATATGCATGATTAATCCCTCCGATTTTAACGTTTTTTACAATTTTTTATTTGGCCAATTTTTAATGTTTTATACATAGGTTTTATTTCATTTTGATACACACTCTCTCACATCTATTTTTGTTTTTAACCTTCACCTTCCTTACTTTCTCCACTTTACGTTACTTTTCCCTTTTCATACATATTGTTTTTAATCTATTTCGACTTTTGACGTCCTCACATCTTATATATTTTTCCCCAAATAGTAAAATAAAGTAGGAAATAATATATAAAAAATAGATTACACCCGAGCAAATGCTTGACTTTTTAATAAAATAAGAAATACCGTAAATAAAATCAAAACTTATTTTTTTTAAATGTAATTATTTCATAATAATGTTTTATTTGTGATAATAAATAGAATATATATGCATATCATTAATAGATGTTTAAGTTTTATCTAAAGTAACATTATTAACCTTAATTAATATTTTCTTATAATTTTATGCAATAATAATATAATAATATAATAATTATAATAATAATATTTTATAAATAATAATAATATATAATAATATATAATAATAATAAACATATTAATAAGGTGGAAATGGGAGGGAAAATAGGAAGGGGTGGAGATTACTTTACTACTCCCTCTTTTTTTTAGATGTTCCATCCATTATGGAACGGTTTTTAAGAGTTGATTGAGTTGAATAAAATAGTTGAGTAAGTTGGGTAAAAGTTGAATAAGTTAGGTAAAAAGATAATGTGTGAATGAATTTTATGGGAAATAGTAATTTTGGGTGAAAAGATTGGGTAAAGTAATGAAAGTTGACTTTAGAAGGAGTAAGTCATTAATATTAGAGTAAATAAAGTAGGTAAAATGTGAAAAAGTTATTTTTAAATTGGTTTGGATAACTTATTTAAACATCTCAAATAGAAATTGACAACTAAAAAAACGGAGGAGTATATGTTATTAGATAGGAGGGAATATGTAATGGAGGGGGTGCGGGAGTTAACTAATTAATGCAGAAAGTAGAAACTAGTTGAATTAAATATAATAATTAAACGCGGAATTGTTTAAAGTATATTATTATTTTATTATTAAAATGAAAATGGTGGGGGAAAGGAGACATGATTCGCGGTTCGATGTACAGTGTCTTGGTGCCGGTGATAGATGCGCTCATGTGGTCACTGACTCACTTCTCTGGTGGGCTGCATTTTGTATTTTGCCGCCGCTACGGGACAAACCTCACATTATATATGCTCACTTGTATTTGTCATCCACTCATCCCCATTGGGATATCGCCACTCTAGATTTCTCATTTTGAGAGGAAAACATATAGAGAGTAAAAAAAAAATAAAAAAAATCGTATCTATGTAGAAGAGAAATAGGGAGAATTAATTGCCGGAATAAGTATACCAAGTAAAACGGAGAAAATATCTTTATTATATGGGTGTGTCGGCAACGGAATATGGACTAACAGCGGTGGTGTCCTTGAAATTACCCTTCTACCCCTTCCCTTTTGCATTACCAAAACATGCCATCAAACCTTAAAAAACAGTAATATTGAATTAGACCTCAATAATTTAAAACACTTGCAAAAAAAAAACAAACAATCAGTATCATTAATATGCAATAATCTCGGAATTTCATTACACTAATACATTATATTTTTGCCATTAAGGGCCTGTTTACATTAACTGAAATCAACTGAACTGAACTAAACTAAATGGAGTTGAATTAAGTGAAGGGAGAGAAAGATGGTGCATTCCTTCAAAATACAGATTTACCCTAATGATTTAAATTTTAAATCACACATAATCTTTAATTTATTTTTCCTACTTACCATATATAATTATATATTAAGGTTAATATGAAATTGAAATTGAAATTAACCTTCAATTAAAAAAACTTGATTATCATACTAAACACTTTAAAGTGAACAAGTACTCTTATAAAAAATTAATTAAACAATAATAAATTAAAAGAAAAATTTATTGAAATTAATAATGTGCGAAATAAAATATTTTATAACCTATCTAAACTTGATTATCATTCTTCAGTAATCTTAATTTTATATAAATCAAACTATTTTCTTTAATAAAATATTTAAAGTTTGGACTTAATCTAAAAAACGTCCACTTATTTTAGGAACGTTTTATTCTGTTTTATATTTTCTCTTTCAAATAGGAAAAAACAAACGAAACGTTGTAGATAATTTCACTACTACATTAAAAGTCTATTACAACACTAAAAATTGTTGCAATATGCCTAATGCAACGGTTTACCATTTGTTGCATTTGATGGCGTTGCTTAGATCAAATGCAACAGTTATTGGAACTTATGCAACAATTTTGTGAAATAGTTGTAAAGCGTTGCATTAGATCTATTGCAACACTTAGTTTTCATCTAATGCACAGTTTTTGAAACAATTGTCACGTTGCTATTAGACTATTGCAACATAGTATCAAACTCTAATGCAACACTTTGACTAAGTTTGGACCGTTGCATTAGATCTATTGCAACATATTTACCAGGCTAATGCAACACTTTGACTAAGCTTAGACGTTGCATTAAGTGACCTAAAATTCTAATATTTGCAACAATTATTTGCTAAAAAATATAACACCAAATAATTATAATATTATCTATAATATTGTATAATCCTAATGATATACATATGTCAAAGTTATGAGATTAATAATTATTTTACTAGACTTTTGAGCAGCGATGCCTACATATATTATAAAAATGTTGTTGTACTTGTATCTGATTTTTTTAATTACTATGATTTTCTCTTTGTGATTGAATCTCGAATAAAAATGATTTAAAGATTTTGATAGACTCACTATTACATTACATATAAACTTTATATTTATAATAACAGTATTACAAATTTACAATATAGTTTAAGTTGATTTTATATAATTTTTTAAAAAATGGCACTTTCTCGTTCAAGAATATATAAAAACTTGAACACTTTTAAATTAAATTAAATAAATTAGAGATATGAACCAGAAGGCAATATATCGGGGACTTTTTCTTCATTTCTCAAACATTAAAGTTTGACTCATCATCAGTGTCTTGTTTGACTCACCAAATTTACTCTTTATACCCCGATATAAGCAGTGGAAAATTTTGAATTATATAAAGTGATATTTATTAGTCAAAATTAGTTAGACATAAGTTTTTGCTAATTGATAAAACTTTCCTTTTTTCTTTTAATTTGTTGATTATTGAATTAATATCTAATTATTTCTTATGATTGATTGAATAGCTATTTTGGCAAGTTTATGTATAAATTGATTGCATGTTGTGTAATTTTCTTAAGCATAAAGGGTATATTTGAAATTTCATAGGGAGGACACCATTGCTCCCTTCACTTATATAATAGAGATATAAAAGAACGCTATGTACATATAATAAAGAACAATGTATATAGTAATGTAAAATTTACAAAATCAATTTTTAGTCCTTAAGTAATTCAATAAGCTTTTACTAATTATGGCTTTACAAAAATTCTCCACCTCGACCACATTCATTCTTTCACATCTTGAGTTCTTAACCATGTATTACTCCGTATATCGTTTTCCGTTTCATGCGATCCTTTATTCTCACTTTTACTATATACATTCACACATTATTCACACATTAAGGCAACTAGTAAGTTTGAAACTCAAACATAAACAAAGATGTAAAACATTGATTACGAATTAATAGATGGCAAAATACATGTTATTGTCAAGTAAGTTTAGAGTTAATAGAAAATTGAAAGGAGAGCCGCCGCTAGAGATGTCAATGGTGGGTCTGGGTCGGGTCCGCCTAGACCATACCCAGACCGACCCATATCCGTTGGGTCTGAAATTTTCGGACCCAGACCCAAACTTACAAGGTCTGATGGGTCTATGGGTCTAAATGGGTCTTTCTTAATTTTTTTTAAATCGAACATTTTAATTCAATTATTTTTTTACCCTATTTTATATGTTCGTACTAGTGACGACAGTTATTTAAATATTAAAATGGCTCATAAACCTTAACATATCAAACTCAAAGTCACAACGTACACGTTGTTTACACAATATCATCATCAAAATACATAAATTATCGCTAGTTCAACTCATTAGCTAACTTCAAACACATATAAAATCATGTTATTCATTCACAAAGTTAGGGTGTGTGTATATATATATATATATATATATATAGAGTTAGGTTCAATATGAGAACCACTTATTGTAGGAACTATAGGAACTTTAATCTGAGCCATTCAATCAACTAAAACAAATCTAAACCCTTCATTATTTAAATTTTTTTCCTCTTTTTTTTTTTCCTTTCACTCTTTCTGACTCTCTTCTCCCTCAACACTTTCTCTTCCTCCAAACTTCTCTCTCCTCTACCATGCAGCCACCATACTATTGCTAGCCACCCTGCTGCAGCGCGCTTGTCGTACACCATCAAGCAGCCCGTCTCGCCGCAATCCCACCGCACCGCCCCACCACGACGGCCCACCGCGCGCACCACACCCACAAGCAAGTTCAAATCCCTTTCTTCTCTCTCGCCCCTATCTCCCACGACGACTAACTCGTCGTCGCATCAAATGTCGGACCACACGAATCACATCTCCTTGTTGTTCCAGGTTTTAGAAACTTTATTTTTTTAATTGGAAACCCTATTTCGTGGTTGGGTTTTTTGTATGCGATTTCGGTTGGTGGTGCGTTTTTCAGTTCGGCTAAGGGTGGGTTCGGTTGAGGGTGGTGGTGCGGGTGGCTTGGGTCGTTGGGCTCGTGGGCAGGTTTGTTGGTGCAGATTTGGTGGTGGTTCGTTTGTGCGTGTGAGGAGTGGTGAGGGGGAGGGTGTTGGTACGGTGTGGGGTGAGGATGAGGGTGGTGGTGCGGTGGAGATGGTGCGTGAGGGTGCGAGTTGAGAGTGGTTAAGGGTTTGGTGGTGTGGTGCGGCTAGGGTGGTTGCGGTTGGAGGTGGTCGTGGGTGGCTGTGTGGGCGGCTGGTGTGGCGAGCAATGGTGGTCGGTGGGAGTTGGTGTGCGAGGGGTGGGGATCGTGGTGGGTGTGGATGGGTTGGGTTGGGTTGGGCTCGGTGAAGAAGGAGTAGTGGGTTGGGCTAGTTAGGGGGAGTGGGTTTGGGCTGGGCTAGTGAGGGAGTGGGTTTAGGCTAGCTGGGTTGGGCTCAAGGGGGAGAGACAGTTGTAAAGTGCAGAACATGTACACAAATTTGCGGAACACAAGACTAGAATTGTAGAACATAATGAATAATGTACGAACATGAAAGCTGTAAGTGTGGAACATGTATTAAATATGTAACATAAAAACTAAAATTGAGACATAAGACTAAAATGTAGAACATAAAGTTTAAAATTGTAGAACATGAAGAGTAAAGTGTGGAACATGAGAGTTCTCATAGTTCTCACCTAAGATGAGTTCTCATGGGATCCTCACCCTATATATTATATATATATATATATGGATGTGCTAGAATAAGAAAAGAGAAATACGAAAACAACTTAAAAGGTGACAACATGTCCCACTTTCTTACTTTTTTTAAAGCAAATATTACTCTCATATGTACTTTTTTACTTTAAGTTAGACATGTGGCACCTTTTAATTAGCTTTCTCATTTTCCTATTTCTCATTCTAGCACATCCCTATATATATATATATGGGTCCATGAATAGGGTATGGGCGGGTCTGGGTTTGATGTTTTGGGACCCGACCTTGATTTAATGGGTTTAAAATTTCTAAACCCAGACCCTTATAAATGGGTTTAGGTCTAYCGGGTCTGGGTTGGGTCCAAGACCCATTGCCATCTCTATCCGCCGCAGCCCTTCCCCATCTCAGGTTCCTTCTCGTTCCCGACCAAACTCCCCGCCGTCCCCCTTTCTTTAGTCCGTCCCCAGTCGCCGCTGCCCTTCCTCCCGACACCCAATTTCTTGAAGAGGCACTGAGTTTGGGCGCCTCCACCAGCAGCTCTCCCGCCGTCCATGTCCCCAACTGCTCCCCCGGCGTCTCCAGCTCCTTCCAGCTAGCTCCAGTTGTCTCATCACCTTTGGATCGGAGGGTTTGGACACCGACGACTCCTATCTCGCCAGTAAGCAAGGCTCAGCTCCGATCCCATTGGCCTTGACACYCCCTATTTTGCTGAATTTGTTTCCAACATTCCCAACACCGACCCTTTGGTCGACGGTGGCTTGGACATCGGATCCAGAAGAAGCAATCGAAAGCGTGGAAAGAACCATCCGCAATCTCATGAAAGTTCAACACATTCCAGCTCCTTGCGAGCCAAGATTCGAAGGGATTCCGACACCGCCGCRTCGGGAGGTTCCGGAATTCGAAATGGTACTGGCAAGCAGACAATCAAACCATGCATTCCCAGGTCACCTATGCTCGATGTTCTCATTTTCGAGCAATGTGGTGGGGGATCAGCTTGACCTTGCATACCATATGATTCCTGGAATCATGTTCGAAATTCAGTCACTCATTCAGCCTCTCCGACTGGAGGAAGTCTGTGCCTTGAAGCTGCACAACCAATGGAAGGACTGGCGTCCTTGGGTGATAAGGGAGAGGAGGTCAACCCTCATTCTTCTTCATCCAGTTGGCTCTCCCCTTTTTCCTCCTCTCCGAATGAAGATAATTGTAGAATACAGCTCTGACACTTTGTTAGAGTTTGTTAGAGTTTGTTAGGAGTTTGTTAGCATTCTCTTTGTATATAAACACTTCCCTTGTTAATTATTAAACGATGAGTTCATTTTTCTGATCAATAAGAATTCTCTTCTTTTCTCCTCTCTCAATCAAATTCCTTTCGTCTTCACAATAATAATCTACAATGTAAGAGTTGCCTGTTCGAATGATTTTTATCCTCATGCGAGGACTTTGGTTAGCTCCTATAACCCAGTTATGCTTATTCTTCTTGTGACTAAGGCTGGGGAGGCTCGACCTAGGAGGTGGGTAAAAAGCTCAACTTTGATGTGGTCCGGTTTGTTCCTCCAGAGAGAATGGAGGTATTTAGGTTTTCTTCAAAAGTCACTATGTCAAATTGATTGATTGATTTTGCTAGTCCTTCTCCACATTTTTCCCATGCCTTGGTTAAATTTGTTGCCCCTACTTCGAAGGCTCTGATCACGGGCATTCACGTCCCTTGTAGTGCTGCGGAGAAAAGGGAGTTGTGGGAGTCTATGGCTGCCAATCCCCCACCTGCTAATTTTCCTCATGCAGTGGTGGGTGATTTAAATGAAGTGGGAAACCAGAATGAAAAGCAAGGTGGAAGGCGTGTGATTCCTGCTCAGGGAAGAAGGTTACTGGAATGGATGGACCAGCTCCTCGATTTGGGCTTTCAGGGACTATACCTGGGAGAATGGCCAAGATGGTGCCCAGAGCATTAGAAAGCGTTTAGATAGGGCTTTGGTTAATAGTGCTTGGGTCACTTCTCATCCTAATACCAAGGTAATCCATCTCGCTCGTACTTTTTCTMATCATTGCCCAATTATGCTTATTTTTTATGAGAATCTGAGTCGAGGTAATTTCCCTTTCCGTTGTCAGTCTGCTTGGTTAGAGCATGAGAACTTTGCCTCTTTTTTTAGTCTTCCTGGAATAAAGGGAATGGTAATTTTATTAGAAGTAGGTCAAATTTTCAGTCTGATATTATGCTTTGGGTTACCAATATTTTCAAAAAAGATCTGCTTGCTAAAAATAGGATGATTGCTAGAATWATGGGTGTTCAAATTGCTTTAGGTAAGTCTAACTCCTCCTTTCTAGTTAACCTTGAGAGACAACTTTTGAAGGAACTTGATACTATTCTTAAATGGGAAAGACAGTATTGGGCTCAAAAAGCAGGAGTCAATTGGAGAAAATATGCTGATTGGAATACGAAGTATTTTCATNTGGAACAACTAAAAAAACGGAGGGAGTATATGTTATTAGATAGGAGGGAATATGTAATGGAGGGGGGTGCGGGAAGTTAAACTAATTAATGCAGAAAGTAGAAACTAGTTGAATTAAATAATAATAATTAAACGCGGAAATTGTTTAAAGTATATTATTATTATTATTAAAATGAAAATGGTGGGGGAAAGGAGACATGATTCGCGGTTCGATGTACAGTGTGCTTGGTGCCGGTGATAGATGCGCTCATGTGGTCACTGACTCACTTCTCTGGTGGGCTGCATTTTGTATTTTGGCCGCCGCTACGGGACAAACCTCACATTATATATGCTCACTTGTATTTGTCATCCACTCATCCCCATTGGGATATCGCCACTCTAGATATTCCTCATTTTGAGAGGAAAAACATATAGAGAGTAAAAAAAAAATAAAAAAAATCGTATCTATGTAAGAGGAGAGAAATAGGGAGAATTTAATTGCCGGATAAGTATAACCAAGTAAAACGGAGAAAATATTCTTATTATATGGGTGTGTTCGGCAACGAATATAGGATACAGCGGTGGTGTCCTTAAATTCCTTCTACCCCTCCTTTGCAATTAAAAACATGCCATCAACCTTAAAAAACAGTAATATTGAATTAGACTCAATAATTTAAAACACTTGCCAAAAAAAAAACACAATCAAAGTATCAATTAAATATGGCAATAATCTCGGATTTCATTACACTAATACATTAATATTTTGCCCATTAAAGGGCCTGTTTACATTAACTGAAATCAACTGAACTGAACTAAACTAAATGGAGTTGAATTAAGTGAAGGGAGAGAAGATGGTGCATTCTTTCAAAATACAGATTTACCCTTAATGAATTTAAATTTTTAAATCACATAATTCTTTAATTTATTTTCTTCCTATTACAATATATTATATATTAGGTTATAATGAAATTGAAATTGAATTAAACCTTCTAAAAAAAACTTGATTATCATACTAAACACTTTAAAGTGAAACAAGTACTCTTATAAAAATTAATTAAACAATAATAATATTAAAAGAAAAATTTAACTTGAAATTAATAATTGTGCGAAATAAATATTTTATAACCTATCTAAACATTGATTATCATTCTTCAGTATCTCTAATTTTATATAATCAAACTATTTCTCTTTAATAAAATATTTAAAGTTTGGACTTAATCTTAAAAACGTCCACTTTATTTTAGCGCAAGTTTTATTCTGTTTTATATTTTTTTTCAAAATAGAAAAAAACAAACGAAACGTTGTAGATAATTTCACTACTACTTAAAAGTCTTATACAAACTAAAAATTGTTGCAATATGCCTAATGCAACGGTTTACATTTGTTGCATTTGATGGTGTTGACATTAGATCAAATGCAACAGTTATTGGAACTTATGCAACATTTTGTGAAATAGTTGTAAAGCGTTGCATTAGATCTATTGCAACCTTAGTTTCATCTAATGCAACAGTTTTTGAAACAATTGTCAACCGTTGCATTAGATCTATTGCAACATAGTATCAAACTAATGCAAACACTTTGACTAAGTTTTGGAACCGTTGCATTAGATCTATTGCAACATTTTACCAGGCCTAATTGCAACACTTTGACTAAGCTTAGAACGTTGCATTAAGTGACATAAAATTCTAATATTTGCAATCTTATTTGCTAAAAAATATAAACACCAAAATAATTATAATTTTATCTATAATATTGTATAATCCTAATGATATACATATGTCAAGTTACTGAATATAATAATTATTTTACTAGACTTTGAGCACCGCGATGCACTACATATAATTAAAATGTTGTTGTACTTGTATCTGATTTTTTTTTAATTACTATGATTTTCTCTTTGTGATTGAATCTCGAATAAATGATTTAAAAGATTTTGATAGACTCACTATTACAATTGACATATAATTTAATATTTTAAATAACCAGTATTAAATTTAACAATATAATTTAATAGTTGATTTTATATAATTTTTTAAAAAATGGCACTTTCTCGTTCAAGAAAATATATAAACTTGAACACTTTTAAATTAAATTAAATTAAATTAGAGATATGAACCAGAAGGGCAATATATCGGGGACTTTTTCTTCATTTCTCAAACATTAAAGTTTGACTCATCCATCAGTGTCTTGTTTGACTCACCAAATTTACTCTTTATACCCCGATATAAGCAGTGGGAAAATTTTGAAATTATATAAAGTGAGTATTTATTAGTCAAAATTAGTTAGACATAAGTTTTTGCTAATTGATAAAACTTTCRCTWTTTTCTTTTAATTTGTTGATTATTGATTAATAATCTAATTATTTCTTATGAATTGATTGAATAGCTATTTTGGCAAGTTTATGTATAAATTGATTGCATGTTGTGTAATTTTTCTAAGCATAAAGGGTATATTTGAAATTTCATAGGGAGGACACCATTGCTCCCCCTTCACTTATATAATAGAGATATAAAAAGAACGCTATGTACATATAATAAAAAGAACAATGTATATAGTAATGTAAAATTTACAAAATCAATTTTTAGTCCTTAAGTAATTCAATAAGCCTTTTACTAATATGGCTTTACAAAAAATTCTCCACCTCGACCACATTCATTCTTTCACATCTTGAGTTCTTAACCATGTATATACTCCGTATATCGTTTTCCGTTTCATGCGATCCTTCTATTCTTCATTTACCTATATACATTCACACATTATTCACACATTAAGGCAAGCTAGTAAGTTTGAAACATCAAACATAAACAAAGATGTAAAACATTGAATTATCGAAATTAATAGATGGCAAAATACATGTTATTGTCAAGTAAAAGTTTAGAGTTAATAGAGGAAATTGAGAATGCTGTGTGCAAGGAAGTTCTCAAGTTCATGCAGTCTTCTGCAAATGCTGTTTCAAAATGATCCTTTGACTACTGGTCAATTTGCAGGTAATACTATTGTTTCTTCAGGCTCAATCAGTTATTTCTGTGCTTCCTCCTTTTAGTTGGATTGTTTGATACAGGTGCCACAGATCATATGTTCCTATTTGTCTTTGTTTTCTCTATTTCCACTTTATCAATTCCTGTTAGAGTAACATTACCTGATGGTACTAGTAGATTGTGAAGCTGCTGGTTCTATCTCATTAATGAATAATTTGATGCTTCATGATGTTTTATATGTGCCTGAATTTCGCAAACAATTTGCTCTCTATAAGCAAACTTGTTGATCAAAACCTCCTTGATTGTTTGTTTGACAAGATATCTTGTTCTTTTCAGGACCATTTAACTAAGCAAGTCAGAGCTTCTGCTGTCAAACAATTCTGGCTTGTATATCTTGTCTTCAAATCTAATTTTTCTATTTCTTCCATTTCTTCTTCTGTTGCTAATAATGTTGCTTCCACTAGTATGGATCTTATGCATTGCTAGGTTAGGACATGCTCTTTATAGCAAATTGCAATACTTAGATTTTCATTTTGATGATAATAAATCTCTCTTGTAATTCACATTGTGAACCTTGTATCTTTGCTAAACATCATAAAATACCATTTCCAATTTCTTCTTCTATTGCTTCTAATATTTTTGATTTAGTTCATGTTGATCTGTGGGGAAGTATAAACAGCCTTCTATGACAGGAGCACATTATTTCTTAACTGTTGTTGATGATAAGTCTTAGGGCAACTTGGACTTTCCTGATTAACAATAGACTCAGGTTGCTAACATTGTTGAAATTTTCTTAGCTATGTTGCTACACAGTTTAACACTGTGATCAAATGTATAAGATCAGATAATGGCACAGAAATAGTCCAAGATGAATGTTCTGTGTTGTTTCAAGAAAACGGCATTGTCCATCAGAGGATATTCCTGGGAATCCTCAGCAAAATGGGAGAGTGGAGAGGAAGCATAGCATCTATAGAGACTGCAAAGGCAATCAAATTTCATGCTCATTTTTCCTTCAAAGTTTTGGGGGATTGCATTTTGTCTGCCACATATCTTATTAATTTGATGCCTACAAAACTGCTTGAATGGAAGTCTCCTTATGAAATTTTGTATGGTAAATAAGCCTGATTAATGCACATTTTGAGGATTTGGGTTGTCTTTGTTATCCTCTAATGCTTTCTGGTGATAAATTTGGTGCAAAAGTCTCAGAAGTGTGTGTTTTTGGGTTATCCTCCTCATCAAAAGGGTTCACAGTTATATCTTTGGATTCTCATAAAATTATTTTCAGTAGAGATGTAAGTTATAGAAACTGAATTTCCTTTCAAAAAATCAGTATCTACACAAATATCTGATATTCCTATCACTCCTGTCTTGGATTTGGTTTCTCATGGATATGATCAATATGTTCTGAGGAATCCACACAGCATTCTTCTGCTTCTCTTTTTTCTTCCCCTTCTAATTCTTCTTTGCATTTACATCCCTCTTTATTACCTGATAATATCAATTTATCTTCTCCAAATTCTACTCCTAATTCTTCTTTTCTTACCTGAGTTTCCCAAGTCCAACTGCTATTCCTTCTCCTCCTCCTCACCACTAAAAGAACTTCAACCAGCGGTTTCTACTCTTCCTTCCAAGTATATATGACTATATCTACCCAAGACAGTTCAGAAACCATTACTTTCTTCTGAATCTTCTCATTCTTCCACATTTAATGTCCATTCTGAACCATCTTTGACTTTTCTTGATTCTTCCTCTTTACATAGCTTTATCTCAGGTTTTAACCTTCCCAGAACCTTCTTCATATCACCAAGCCAAAGATTTACCTGAATGGTCAAGGAGGCTATGCAAAGTGAGTTGCTTGCTCTTGAAAGGAATGAGACATGGGATTTGGGTTCCTTTACCTGAAGGGGTGAAACCTATTGGTTCTAAGTGGTTTATAAAACAAAATTTAGACCTGATGGCACAGTTGAAAGATGCAAAGCTCGTTTGGTTGCTAGGGGGACAAACAGGTTGAAGGGAAGGACTTCAAGCACACTTTTAGTCAGTTGCTAAGTTCACAACTGTCAGAATTGTCATGGCACTTGCTGCTGCACATAAGTGGGATATTCAACAACTGGACATCAAAATGCTTTTTTTGCATGGATTTTTGGATGAAGTGGTCTTACATGCAACCACCTCCTGGTTATGATAAGGCTAAGGGCATGGTTTGCAATTAAAAAGATCTTTGTATGGCTTAAGACAGGCATCCAGGCAATGGAATATTGAGCTCAGCAAATTTTTTGTTACAGCTGGTTTCAAGCAATCTGTCCAGGATTTATCTTTTGTTTGTTAGATCTATTGATGGTTCTTTCACAGCAGTGTGTAGCTTATGTGATGACTTGCTCATTACTGCATGATACATCTTGATTTCTGATCTTAAGGTCAAATTGGATTCTGCATTTACAATCAAGGATCTAGGATCCTTAAGTACTTTCTTGGGATTGAATCTCTAGGTCAGAGGCTGGGATTCTTCTAAATCAAAGAAAGTATATTTTGGACTGCTTGATGATGCACATATGATGAATTGTACACTAGCTCCTTTCTTTCTCAAAGGGTGTGAATTGAATGATTTTGATGGTGAGCTTATTGTCAGAACTGAGGCATACAGGAGGTTATTGGGAAGATTACTGTATTTGAATCTTACTCGACCTGATATTTTTATATGTAACTCAACAACTCAGTCATTCTTGTCTGCACCAAGAACACCACATTTTTCAGCTGCTGTGCATGTCTTAAAGTATCTCAAGGGTCCTTAAATTGGGATTGTTCTACTCTCCGCAAATACCAAATGATTTTGAAAAGCCTATTCTGATGCTGATTGGGGCTCATGTGATATGTCTGGGAGATCCTTAACTGGATATTGTGTGTTTTGGGGAATTCTCTTATTTCCTGGAAAACAAAGAAGCCAAAAGGTTGTGTCTAAAAGTTCCACAGAGGCAGAGTATAAAGAAGTATGAGCCAAACCACAAGTGAGTTGACTTGGATTGAAGGTTTGCTCAGTGATTTTGGGGTGTCTGTTCCTCAGCCTATTACATTATATTGTGATATGTTTCTGCACAGCATATAGCAGAAAATCCTTGTTTTCATGAGAAAACAAAGCATTTTTCAAAGAAGGTACCAAGATTGATGTTCATTATATCAGGGAGAATGTCAATCTGGTTTTGTTTGCACTTCTCATGTTAGATCATCTTTAATGCTTGCTGATATTATGACAAAAGCTTTGGAGCAGATCAGCATAAATTTCTTTCTTCAGCTAGGTCTTGTGATTCAGCCTTGTTAGCAGATTGGATGCCTTCTTCATCACAAGTCCAGCTTGAAGGGGGGTGTAGAATACAGCTTTGACACTTTGTTAGAGTTTGTTAGAGTTTGTTAGGAGTTTGTTAGCATTCTCTTTGTATATAAACACTTCCTTGTTATTATTAAACGATGAGTTTGAGTTTTCATTTTTCGATCAATAAGAATTCTCTTCTTTCTCCTCTCTCAATCAAATTCCTTCGTCTTCACAATATAAATCTACAATGTAAGAGTTGCCTGTTCGAATGATTTTATCCTCATGGGACTTTGGTTAGCTCCTATAACCCAGTTATGCTTATTCTTCTTGTGACTAAGGCTGGGGAGCCTCGACCTAGGAGGTGGGTAAAAAGCTCAACTTTGATGTGGTCCGGTTTGTTCCTCCAGAGAGAATGGAGGTATTTAGGTTTTCTTCAAGTCACTATGTCATTTGATTGATTGATTTTGCTAGTCCTCTTCCACATTTTTCCCATGCCTTGGTTAAATTTGTTGCCCCTACTTCGAAGGCTCTGATCACGGGCATTCACGTCCCTTGTAGTGCTGCGGAGAAAAGGGAGTTGTGGGAGTCTATGGCTGCCAATCCCACCTGCTAATTTTCCTCATGCAGTGGGGGTGATTTAAATGAAAGTGGGAAACCAGAATGAAAAGCAAGGTGGAAGGCGTGTGATCTCTGCTCAGGGAAGAAGTTACTGGAATGGAGGACCAGCTCCTCGATTTGGGCTTTCAGGGACTATACCTGGGAGAATGGCCAAGATGGTGCCGAGAGCATTAGAAAGCGTTTAGATAGGGCTTTGGTTAATAGTGCTTGGGTCACTTCTCATCTATACCAAGGTAATCCATCTCGCTCGTACTTTCTTATCATTGCCCAATTATGCTTATTTTTTATGAGAATCTGAGTCGAGGTAATTCCCTTCCCGTTGTCAGTCTGCTTGGTTAGAGCATGAGAACTTTCTCTTTTTTTTAGTCTTCCTGGAATAAAGGGAATGGTAATTTTATTAGAAGTAGGTCAAATTTTCAGTCTGATATTATGCTTTGGGTTACCAATATTTTCAAAAAAGATCTGCTTGCTAAAATAGGGATGATGCTAGAATTATGGGTGTTCAAATTGCTTTAGGTAAGTCTTACTCCTCCTTTCTAGTTAACCTTGAGAGACAACTTTTGAAGGAACTTGATACTATTCTTAAATGGGAAAGACAGTATTGGGCTCAAAAAGCAGGAGTCAATGTGAGAAAATATGCTGATTGGAATACGAAGTATTTTCATCTTCTTGCCACAAATCAAACATTCTAAGGGCAAAATCCTTGTTCTCCAGGACCTTGATGGAGTAGGGATTGAAAACCAAGATGTTTTAAAAAAGGATGACTAGGGAATTTTTTTAGTAATATTTTTTCCTACTACTCATTTGGTTGAATCGCATTGCCCTATTTTTAATAGTAGGGATTGTTATTGGTGATGATGATCATTGAGTTTATGCAGGAACATCTCTAAGGATGAAGTTAGGAATGCTCTCTTTAAATGAAGCCTTCCAAAAGTCCTGGTGATTCTATGACTAACTTGGTCGAAAAATGATTTTTGCAGGGTACCCTTGATTTTGATATTAATGATTCTTATATTTGTCTTATTCCTAAGATTGATTGCCCCTAATTCTTTAAAGATTTTCGCGATTGGTCTTTGGTTAATACTATAATATAAGGTCATTACGAAAGTGATGGCGAATCGCCTTAAACCCATCCTTCCTAATTTAATCAATCTAGTGCAATCTATTTTTTCATGGGAGATTAATTGAGGATAATATTCTTGTGGTTAAGGGGTAGTTCTTGTTTAAACGTTGTTCGGGTAATAAACACATTTGTGCTTTTCAGGTCGACATCTCTAAGGCTTATGATAGCTTAGAATGGGGTTTTATTAGGGAAACCTTGTAGGTTTTAATTTTCCTTTGAATTTATTAACCTAATAATGAGTTGTATAACCACTCCTTCTATCTTCTGTTTTTGAATGGTGAGGTTAGTGATTCTTTTCTTCCTTCTAGGGGAGATTAGACAAGGTGACCCCCTTTCTTCATATATTTTTGTCTAATGCCAAAAGAATGGGTGTTACAAGTTAGAACTAACAAAGCTAAATCATTTGATAATTAGATAAGTCTTTTTGTAAAAATGATCAGGGCATTATTAAGGCATTATAGAAGTACAATATTGTATAGATACAATTTTAAAAAGCGAACAATCCGTGAAAAGAAGCCAACTTCCACTCAACATCAATCTGCCTCACATCTGTTATGGTTACATTTGCAATTACAACATGGGATGATTTATTCATTAGCTTTTCAAGAAAAACAATTATACTTGAAATTGTTCTAAAATGATATTACATTTGTTTAGCTATTGCTCCACTCAATAATAAACTTTAATCAAACAAACAGATCAATAACATTGTGACTGGTTGTAAAAGTAATATGCCAACTAATGGAATTATAACATTGTCACTGTCTATACCACTATCTAAAGCATCACAAAAAAAAATCTGGAATGAATCCACATAGCATTATTCCTCACCAAACAAGACATTGTGGATAATTCCAAAAATACCTCTTTGAGACATTTTACCAAAACACTTGGTATGCAAAAAAGCCAAAAAGTGCTAAACATAATATAGTGTTGATTCGATATACAATAACTGATCAATTTACAAAACTATCTAAACCTGAAAGATTGCACTGACGAGAAATAAAAAATTTCCAATAAATTACAAACAAGACAGGTACAAATTCCAGTGACTCGTAATCAGGAGAAAAAACATGAAAAAATGGAAAGGATAAATCTGAAGTTGAAGGAAAACTATTGAAAATTTAACCTTGCATCTCAATGAATATTTGAGTAAAGTTTTGTCATTCCCAATTTACTAGTAAAGTAATTTAAGTCGAATAAGCAAAACAAACAAAACGGGATTGTTTTATCCTTATATTCATTCATAGAGTTCGAAGAGAGAAGAATTTACCTGATTTGACTTCTTTATCTCTATTATATAGGGAAGGGAAGGAGGAAGATGGTGTCCCCTATTAAATGTCGATAAGCCCTTAATGATTTAATGTGCTTAATATACTTTAATACCTTAATAATAATAAAAAGTTGTGAATGATGTGTTGAATTACCATTCTCTTATTCAAATTGAAAATAAACATACATTTATTATGGTGACTGTAATTAGTGAGCAATTCAATTCAATGAACAATATTTCAATTTGAATTTAAAACATTATGAAATATGTCTTGGAAATCAAGAAAATAATTACTTCAAATTAATTATAATTAGATAAATTGTATTGCTAATTAGCTATATACAAATTATAACATCAATTTATTAAAATATTTTATTTAAATCCGATCGGTATTTCATTTTAAACAAATTTGCAATATTCCATAAGTCAAGCACGCATCGCTGTGCTCCATAAAATAGTCACCTGTTA
>SNQN01001346.1:56708-82521 GCA_008642245.1 Bassia scoparia
AAGGAGAGCCCGCCCGCTAGAGAATGTCAAATGGGTAGGGTCTGTGGTCGGGTCCGCTAGACCCATACCCAGACCCGACCATATCCGTTGGGTCTGAAATTTTCGGACCCAGACCCAAACTTACAGTCTGATGGGTTCTATGGGTCCTAAATGGGTCGTCTTTCTTAATTTTTTTTTAATCGAACATTTTAATTCATTAATTGTTTATCCCTATTTTATATGTTCGTACTAGTGACGACAGTTATTTAATATTAAAATGGCTCATACCTTAACATATCAAACTCAAAGTCACAACGTACACGTTGTTTACACAATATCATCATCAAAATACATAAATTATCGCTAGTTTCAACTCATTAGCTAACTTCAAAAACACATATAATCATGTTAATTCATTCCACAAAGTTTAGGGTGTGTGTATATATATATATATATATATAGAGTTAGGTTCATATGAGAACCTCTTATTGTAGGGACTATAGGAACTTAATGACTAGCCATTCAAATACTAAAAAACAATCTAAACCCTTCATTATTTAATTTTTTTCCTCTTTTTTTGTTCTTCCCTTATATCTTTGACTCTCTCTCTTCTCCCTCAACACTTTCTCTCTCCTCCCAACACCTTCTCTCTCCTCTACCTGCCACCACCACTACTATGCTACCACCACTGCTGCAGCATGCGCCTTGTCGTACACCATCAAGCAGCCCGTCTCGCCGCAATCCCCACCGCACCGGCCCCACCACGACGGCCCCACCGCCGCACCACACCCACCAAGCAAGTTCAAATCCCTTTCTCTCTCCTCACTCGCCCCTATCTCCCACGACCGCACTTAATTCGTCGCATCAAAATGTCGGACCACCACGAATCACATCTCCTTGTTGTTCCAGGTTTTAGAAACTTTAATTTTTTTTAATTGGAAACCCTAATTTGTCGTGTTGGGTTTTTGTATGCGATTCGGTGGTGTGCGTTTTTTCAGTTCGGCTAAGGGTGGGTTCGGTGAGGGTGGTGGTGCGGTGGCTTGGGTCGTTGGGCTCGTGGGCAAGTTTGTTGGTGCAGATTTGTGGTGGTTCGTTTGTGCGTGTGAGGAGTGGTGAGGGAGGGTGTTGGTACGGTGTGGGGTGAGGATGAGGGTGGTGGTGCGGTGGAGATGGTCGTGAGGGTGCGAGTTGAGAGTGGTTAAGGGTTTTGGTGGTGTGGTGCCGGCTAGGGTGGTTGCGGTTGAGGGTGGTCGTGGGTTAGGCGGCTGGTGTGCGCGAGCAGATGGTGGTCGTGGGGAGTTGGTGTGCGAGCGGTGGTGGGTATCGGTGGTGAGGGTGTGGATGGGTTGGGTTGGGTTGGGCTCGGTGAAGAAGGAGTAAGTGGGTTGGGCTAAGTTAGGGGGAGTGGTTTGGGCTGGGCTAGTGAGGGAGAGTGGGTTTAGGCTAGCTGGGTTGGGCTCAAGGAGGAGAGAGACAGTTGTAAAGTGCAGAACATGTAGCACAAATTTGCGGACACAAAGACTAGAATTGTAGAACATAATGACTATAATTGTAGAACATGAAAGCTGTAAGTGTGGAACATGTATTAAATATGTAGAACATAAAAACTAAAATTGTAGAACACAAAGACTAAAATTGTAGAACATAAAGTTTAAAAATTGTAGAACATGAAGAGTAAAAGTGTGGAAGCATGAGAGTTCTCATAGTTCTCACCTAAGATGAGTTCTCATGGGATCCTCACCTTATATATATAATATTATATATATAGGATGTCTAGAATAAGAAAAGAGAAATACGAAAACAACTTAAAAGGTGACACATGTCCCACTTCTTACTTTTTTTATAAGCAAATATTAATCCATATGTACTTTTTACTTTAAGTTAGACATCATGTGACCTTTTATTAGTTCTCATTTTCCTATTTCTCATTCTAGCACATCCCTATATATTATTATATGGGTCCATGAATAGGGTATGGCGGGTCTGGGTTTGATGTTTGGCGACCGACCTTGATTTAATGGTTTAAAATTTCTAAACCCAGCCATTATTAAATGGGTTAGTCTAGCGGTCTGGGTGGGTCCAAGACCCTTGCCATCTCTATCCGCCGCAGCCCTGTCCCATCTCAGTTCCTTCTCGTTCCCGACCAAAACTCCCGCCGTCCCCCTTTCTTTAGTCCGTCCCAGGTCGCCGCTGCCCTTCCTCCCGAACACCAATTCTTGAAGAGGCACTAGTTTGGGCGCCTCCATCCAGCAGCTCTCCCGCCGCCTGTCTCCCAACTGCTCCCCCGGCGTCTCCAGCTCCTTCCAGCTAGCTCCAGTTGTCTCATCACCTTTGGATCGGAGGTGTTGGACACCGACGACCCCTATCTCGCAGTAAGAGGCTCAGCTCCGATCCCATTGGCCTTGACACGCCTATTTGCCTGATTGTTTCCACTTCCCAACACCGACCCTTTGTCGAACGGGCTTTGGACATCGATCCAGAAAAGTCTAATCGAATAGCGTGAGAAAACATCGCAATCTCATGAAGTTCAACACATTCCAGCTCCTTCGAGCCAAATTCGAAGGGATTCCGACACGGCCGCCTCGGAGGCTCCGGAATTCGAAATGGTTATGGCAAGCAACATCAAACCATGCAATTCCCAGGTCACCTATGCTCGATGTTCTCATTTTCGAGCAATGTGTGCGGATCAGCTTGACCTTGCATACCATATGATTCCTGAATCATGTATCGAAATTCAGTCACGTATTCAAGCCTCTCCGACTTGAGGAAGTCTGTGCCTTGAACTGCACAACAATGAGAGGCCGTCTTGCCAGGGATAAGGGGAAGAGTCAACCCCTATCCCTCTTCATCATCAGTGCTCTCCCTTTTCCTCCTCTCCGAATGAAGAAATTGAGAATACACCTACACTTTGTTAGAGTTTGTTAGAGATTTTGGAGTTTTTTAGCATTCTCTTTGTATATAAACCACCTCCCTTGTTAATTATTAAACATGAGTTCATTTTTTCTGATCAATAAGAATTCTTTCTTTCTCTCTCTCTCAATCAAATTCCTTCGTCTTCACATGGTAATCAGAGCTTCCAGGAATATCTGGAAGCTTCTTCGTCTTCTTTCGCATTGCTCATCGTCTGATCTTCCTTTCTCTTTCTCTCTGTTTCTCTTCTCTCTCTTTCTGCTCTGTTTTCTTATTCAATATGCTCAAGCAGAGACTCCTGAATTTCGGTGATTCTGCTCAACATCTCAAATGCTGATGATCCATATACTTATCTAATATGATCATCCTGGTCCTTCTCTTACTTCGCATCTTTTTAATGGTCTAATTCATCAATTGATCGCAAAGTCCTGAGTTGCGTTGATGCGAGAAATAAATTTGTTTTCGCTGTATTCTTCTCATCTCCTGATCCTGATGCTCAGATTTATGGCAAATGGATCGCAATGATTATATGGTTTTCATGGTTGCAAAATTCAATGGAAAAGAGTTTTGCTGAGTCTTTTGATTTTGTTCTCTTCTGCCGAATTATGGAAGTGAGATCAATGAAAGGTATGGGAAGAGTAATGCTTCCTCGTTTTTTTGCTCTCATCAACAAATTTCGTCCTTACAGCAAGGTGAGGTTTGTTCTGAGTATTTTGTTAAGAATGAACGACTTTGGGATGAGCTCCACTGCTTGATGGAATGCTGAATGTTCCTGTGGAATTTGGTTAAGTGTACTTGTGGATTGATTAAAGAAGTTTCTTGCTGTTGATCAACGCAATAAATTGATGCAGTTCTTTATGGATTGCATCGATCATATGATCAGGTGTTCTAATTTTGTTGAGCCAAGATTCACTTCCTATGTGAATAAGGTTATCATACTGTCAAATGCAAATTGAAGCAGCAAAAGAAGAAACAATCAAAGCTGCTGTGGTTGAGTCTAACTGGCATTGCAGGTTGCATCTAAACCTGTTTTCAAGAAGGATGTGAGAAAGAATAAGTCTGATCTTGTGTGTGATCATTGTTAAAGAAGAGGCCATACTGTTACTTTTCAGTGTTTAAATTTGGTCGGATATCCTGAGTGGTTTCAAACAAAAACCTCTGTTCCCTCAATCTGCAATACTTTCTCCTATTAAGGCAATCTTCTGCAGCTTCAAGGCATCTACAGCAGTCCAAGTATTCTTTGGTCCCTCCTTCTACATCTTCCTTTTCTCATGATCCTTGCATGGTCAATGCTGTGTGCAAGGAAGTTCTCAAGTTCATGCAGTCTTCTGCAATGCTGTTTCAAAATGATCCTTTGACTACTGGTCAATTTGCAAGGTAATACTATTGTTCTTCTAGGCTCAATCAGTTATTTCTGTGCTTCCTCCTTTTAGTTGGATTGTTGATACAGGTGCCACAGATCATATGTGTCCTATTTGTTTTGTTTTCTTCTATTTCCACTTTATCAATTCTGTTAGGATAACATTAACCTGATGGTACTAGTAGATTGTGAAGCATGCTGGTTCTATCTCATTAATGAATAATTTGATGCTTCATGATGTTTTATATGTGCCTGAATTTCGCAACAATTTGCTCTCTATAAGCAAACTTGTTGATCAAAACCTCCTTGATTGTCTTGTTTGACAAGATATCTTGTTCTTTTCAGGACCATTTAACTAAGCAAGTCAGAGCTTCTGCTGTCAAACAATCTGGCTTGTATATCTTGTCTTCAAATCTAATTTTTCTATTTCTTCCATTTCTTCTTCTGTTGCTAATAATGTTGCTTCCACTAGTATGGATCTTATGCAGCTAGGTTAGGACATGCTTCTTATAGCAAATTGCAATACTTAGATTTTCTTTTGATGATAATAAATCCTCTTTTGTAATTCACATTGTGAACCTTGTATCTTTGCTAAACATCATAAAATACCATTTCCAATTTCTTCTTCTATTGCTTCTAATATTTTGTATTTAGTTCATGTTGATCTGTGGGGCAAGTATAAACAGCCTTCTATGACAGGAGCACATTATTCTTAACTGTTGTTGATGATAAGTCTTAGGGCAACTTGGACTTTCCTGATTACACAAAGACTCAGGTTGCTAACATTGTTGAAAATTTTCTTAGCTATGTTGCTACACAGTTTAACACTGTGATCAAATGTATAAGATCAGATAATGGCACAGAAATAGTCCAAGATGAATGTTCTGTGTTGTTTCAAAGAAAACGGATTGTCCATCAGAGGATATTCCTGGGAATCCTCAGCAAAATGGGAGAGTGAGAAGGAAGCATAGCATCTATAGAGACTGCAAAGCAATCAAATTTCATGCTCATTTTCTCTTCAAAGTTTTGGGGATTGCATTTTGTCTGCCACATATCTTATTAATTTGATGCCTACAAAACTGCTTGAATGGAAGTCTCCTTATGAAATTTTGTATGGTAAAAAGCCTGATTAATGCACATTTGAGGATTTGGTTGTCTTTTTATCCTTATGCTTTCTGGTGATAATTTGGTGCAAAAGTCTCAGAAGTGTGTGTTTTTGGGTTATCCTCCTCATCAAAAGGGTTACAAGTTATACTCTTTGGATTCTCATAAAATTATTTTCAGTAGAGATGTCAAGTTCATAGAAACTGAATTTCCTTTCAAAAAATCAGTATCTACACAAATATCTGATATTCCTATCACTCCTGTCTTGGATTTGGTTTCTCATGGATATGATCAATATGTTCTGAGGAATCCACACAGCATTCTTCTGCTTCTCTTTTTTCTTCCCCTTCTAATTCTTCTTGCATTTAAATCCCTCTTTATTACCTGATAATATCAATTTTACTTCTCCAAATTCTACTCCTAATTCTTCTTTTTCTTACCTGAGTTCTCCAAGTCCAACTGCTATTCCTTCTCCTCCTCCTTACCACCTAAAAGAACTTCAACCAGCGGTTTCTACTCTTCCTTCCAAGTATAATGAACTATATTCTCTACCCAAGACAGTTCAGAAACCATTACTTTCTTCTGAATCTTTCATTCTTCCACATTTAATGTCCATTCTGAACCATCTTTGACTTTTCTTGATTCTTCCTCTTTACATAGCTTTATCTCAGGTTTTAACCTTCCCAGAACCTCTTCATATCACCAAGCCAAAGATTTACCTGAATGGCAAGGAGGCTATGCAAAGTGAGTTGCTTGCTCTTGAAGGAATGAGACATGGGATTGGGGTTCCTTTACCTGAAGGGGTGAAACCTATTGGTTCTAAGTGGTTTATAAAACAAAATTTAGACCTGATGGCACAGTTGAAAGATGCAAGCTCGTTTGGTTGCTAGGGGGAAACAGGTTTGAAGGGAAGGACTTCAAGCACACTTTTAGTCAGTTGCTAAGTTCACAACTGTCAGAATTGTCATGGCACTTGCTGCTGCACATAAGTGGGATATTCAACTGGACATCAAAATGCTTTTTTTGCATGGATTTTTGGATGAAGTGGTTCTACATGCAACCACCTCCTGGTTATGATAAGGCTAAGGGCAATGGTTTGCAATTAAAAAGATCTTTGTATGGCTTAAAGACAGGCATCCAGGCAATGGAAATATGAGCTCAGCAAATTTTTTGTTACAGGCTGGTTTCAAGCAAATCTGTCCAGGATTATTCTTTGTTTGTTAGATCTATTGATGGTTCTTTCACAGCAGTTGTAGCTTATGTGATGACTTGCTCATTACTGCATGATACATCTTGATTTCTGATCTTAAGGTCAAATTGGATTCTGCATTTACAATCAAGGATCTAGGATCCTTAAGTACTTTCTTGGGATTGAATCTCTAGGTCAGAGGCTGGGATTCTTCTAAATCAAAGAAAGTATATTTTGGACTGCTTGATGAGGCACCATATGATGAATTGTACTACTGCTCCTTTCTTTCTCAAAGGGTGTGAATTGAATGATTTTGTGGTGAGCTATTGTCAGAACCTGAGGATACAGGAAGATTATTGGGAAGATTACTGTATTTGAATCTTACTCGACCTGATATTTCTTATGTAACTTAACAACTCAGTCAATTCTTGTCTGCACCAAGAAAACCACATTTTTCAGCTGCTGTGCATGTCTTAAAGTATCTCAAGGGTACCTTAAATTGGGATTGTTCTATCCTGCAAATACCCAATGATTTTGAAAAGCCTATTCTGATGCTGATTGGGGCTCATGTGATATGTCTGGGAGATCCTTAACTGGATATTGTGTGTTTTGGGGGATTCTCTATTTCCTGGAAAACAAAGAAGCCAAAAGGTTGTGTCTAAAAGTTCCACAGAGGCAGAGTAATAGAAGTATGAGCCAACCACAAGTGAGTTGACTTGGATTGAAGGTTTGCTCAGTGATTTTGGGGTGTCTGTCCTCAGCCTATTAATTATATTGTGATAATGTTTCTGCACAGCATATAGCAGAAAATCCTTGTTTTCATGAGAAAACAAAGCATTTTTCAAAGAAGGACAAGATTGATGTTCATTATATCAGGGAGAATGTACAATCTGGTTTTGTTTGCACTTCTCATGTTAGATCATCTTTAATGACTTGCTGATATTATGACAAAAGCTTGGGAAGATCAGCATAAATTTCTTTCTTCAAGCTAGGTCTTGTGATTCAGCCTTGTTAGCAGATTGGATGCCTTCTTCATCACAAGTCCAGCTTGAAGGGGGGTGTAGAATACAGCTCTTGACACTTTGTTAGAGTTTGTTAGAGTTTGTTAGGAGTTTGTTAGCATTCTCTTTGTATATAAACACTCCCTTGTTATTATTAAACGTATGAGTTTCATTTTTCTGATCAATAAGAATTCTCTTCTTTTCTCCTCTCTCAATCAAATTCCTTTCGTCTTCACAATAAATAATCTACAATGTAAGAGTTCCTGTTCGAATGATTTTATCTCATCGAGGACTTTGGTTAGCTCCTATAACCCAGTTATGCTTATTCTTCTTGTACTAAGGCTGGGGAGGCTCGACCTAGGAGGTGGGTAAAAAGCTCAACTTTGAATGTGGTCCGTTTGTTCCTCCAGAGAGAATGGAGGTATTTAGGTTTCTTCAAGTCACTATGTCAAATTGATTGATTGATTTGCTAGTCTTCTCCACATTTTTCCCATGCCTTGGTTAAATTTGTTGCCCCTACTTCGAAGGCTCTGATCACGGGCATTCACGTCCCTTGTAGTGCTGCGGAGAAAAGGGAGTTGTGGGAGTCTATGGCTGCCATCCCCCACCTGCTAATTTTCCTCATGCAGTGGTGGGTGATTAAATGAAGTGGGAAACCAGAATGAAAAGCAAGGTGGAAGGCGTGTGATTCCTGCTCAGGGAAGAAGTTACTGGATGGATGGACCAGCTCCTCGATTTTGGGCTTTCAGGGACTATACCTGGGAGAATGGCCAGATGGTGCCCAGAGCATTAGAAAGCGTTTAGATAGGGCTTTGGTTAATAGTGCTTGGGTCACTTCTAATCTATACCAAGGTAATCCCATCTCGCTCGTCTTCTTATCATTGCCAATTATGCTTATTTTTTATGAGAATCTGAGTCGAGGTAATTCCCTTCCTCCGTTGTCAGTCGCTGTTGGTTAGAGCATGAGAACTTTGCTCTTTTTTTTGTCTTCCTGGAATAAAGGGAATGGTAATTTTATTAGAAGTAGGTCAAATTTTCAGTCTGATATTATGCTTTGGGTTACCAAATTTCAAAAAAGATCTGCTTGCTAAAAAGGATGATGCTAGAATTATGGGGTGTTCAAATTGCTTTAGGTAAGTCTAACTCCTCCTTTCTAGTTAACCTTGAGAGACAACTTTTGAGGAACTTGATACTATTCTTAAATGGGAAAGACAGTATTGGGCTCAAAAGGCAGGAGTCAATTGAGAAAATATGCTGATTGGAATCGAAGTATTTTCATCTTCTTGCCCAAATCAAACATTCTAAGGGCAAAATCCTTGTTCTCCAGGACCTTGATGGAGTATGGATTGAAAACCAAGATGTTTTAAAAAGGATGACTAGGGAATTTTTTTAGTAATTTTTTTCTACTACTCATTTGGTTGAATCGCATGCCCTATTTTTAATAGTAGGGATTGTTATTGGTGATGATGATCATTTGAGTTTATGCAGGAACATCTCTAAGGATTGAAGTTAGGAATGCTCTCTTTAATATGAAGCCTTCCAAAAGTCCTGGTGATTCTATGACTAACTTGGTCGAAAAATGATTTTTGCAGGGTACCCTTGATTTTGGATATTAATGATTCTTATATTTGTCTTATTCCTAAGATTGATTGCCCTAATTCTTTTAAAGATTTTCGCCGATTGGTCTTTGGTAATACTATATATAAGGTCATTACGAAAGTGTTGCCGAATCGCCTTAAACCATCCTTCCTAATTTAATCAATCTAGTGCATACAATTTTGTCATGGGAGATTAATTGAGGATAATATTCTTGTGGTTAAGGAGGTAGTTCATTGTTTAAACGTTGTTCGGGTTAAACACATTTGTGCTTTTCAGGTCGACATCTCTAAGGCTTATGATAGGCTTAGAATGGGGTTTTATTAGGGAAACCTTGTTAGGTTTTAATTTTCCTTTGAATTTTTATTAACCTAATAATGAGTTGTATAACCACTCCTTCTATCTTCTGTCTTTGAATGGTGAGGTTAGTGATTCTTTTCTTCCTTCTAGGGGGATTAGACAAGGTGACCCCCTTTCTTCATATTTTTTTGTCTAATGCCAAAAGAATGGGTGTTACAGTAGAAAACTAACAAAGCTAAATCATTTGATAATTAGATAAGTCTTTTTGTAAAAATGATCAGGGCATTATTAAGGCATTATAGAAGTACAATATGTATAGATACAATTTTAAAAAGCGAACAATCCGGGAAAAGAACCCAACTTCCACTCAACATCAATCTGCCTCACATCTGTTATGGTTACATTTGCAATTACAACATGGGATGATTATTCATTAGCTTTTCAAGAAAAACAATTATACTTGAAATTGTTCTAAAATGATATTACATTTGTTTAGCTATTGCTCCACTCAATAATAAACTTTAATCAAACAAACAGATCAATAACATTGTGACTGATTGTAAAAGTAATATGCCAACTAATGGAAATAACATTGTCACTTCTATCCACTATCTAAAGCATCACAAAAAATCTGGAATGAATCACCATAGCATTATTCCTCACCAAACAAGACATGTGTGATAATTCCAAAAATACCTCTTTGAGACATTTTACCAAAACACTTGGTATGCAAAAAAGCCAAAAAGTGCTAAACATAATATAGTGTTGATTCGATATACAATAACTGATCAATTTACAAAACTATCTAAACTGAAAAGATTGCACTGACAGAGAAATAAAAAATTTCCAATAAATTACAAACAAGACAGGTACAAATTCCAGTGACTCGTAATCAGGAGAAAAAAACATGAAAAAATGGAAAGGATAAATCTGAAGTTGAAGGAAAACTATTGAAAATTTAACCTTGCATTCAATGAATATTTGAGTAAAGTTTTGTCATTCCCAATTTACTAAATAAGTAATTTAAGTCGAATAAGCAAAACAAACAAAACGGGATTGTTATCCCTTATATTCATTCATAGAGTTCGAAGAGAGAAGAATTTACCTGATTTGACTTCTTTATCTCTATTATATAAGGGAAGGGAAGGAGGAAGATGTGTGTCCCCTATTAAATGTCGATAAGCCTTAATGATTTAATGTGCTTAATATACTTTAATACCTTAATAATAATAAAAAGTTATCTCTCTCCGTACTTATAAGGCTAAGTGTTCCTAATTTACTGAGGTGCACCTCCAGTCCCACTACCATCTCTGAGTTCATGAAAGCGAACGAACTGGGGGGTCAATAATTTGGAGACAATGATGACGGGCGTCGCCGCACTCGATGGAAGGCATCATGGATGGCTGGGGGCTGAATGCGAAGAAGGTTTGAGACACGAACTGTGGTCCGCCTGAGAAGCAAGACTGAGTCGAGAACTGAGACATGAGAAGAGGACCGGACGTGACTTTTGGTTGACCCTGAAATACAAAAGCAGGAATAAGCATTTCAAACAGAAGCTTAAAAGTGAAACATAAGAAGCGCAGGGTAAGGATAACAACCCTAATGAGCTTGTCGAGTCTTCAAGTTCATTTAAAGGAATTCATCAACCCTCAGCAGTCGAATCTGATCCCGCTCGTTCAACTGAAGGAATAAAGTGTTAACTCACAAGCAGAAATGATAATCATTGAAGAAACAGACATAATACTAACTCCTTCGAAGTCAGGTGGCAAGGACGGTAGATGCAGCTCTGCCTTCAGGCGCTCGTCCAGCTCCTGTAACTGGATCGAATGCCCATCACTTGATGGTAAGATCCAGCGAACAGGAACAACTCCATTGTTCAATCAAGCTACAACGAAAAAGCTGATTAAAATGGTTCATTCGCAAACAACAATTCCCAAGGAAACCAAAGACGTGCAAGTACTGGGGCGAGGAATGAACTTGACAGCAGGACCAGGCGAGGATCAAATCACTATAAGCCACACCTCAGTAAGTAGAGAAGTGGTGAATCACGGCCGTCGAAAGCGCAGTTTCCAGGGCCCACAGCAGGTTGTATGCCATCATCATTGCCTGGAGGAATCGCAGGGACCACAGGAAAAATCCCGAATACTGCCTCACTACACGTTCACTACCCCAGGTAGACTCCAAGCGTCAGTAGGATGAGCTTTGAACACCCCGCGAGTTCCCGGTTCATTGGAAAGATGCCTAAGGCAGCAACTGAATGATAACTCCGGCAAGACGAAAGTGGCACCTAATGATTAAAGAGCATGGGAAGTCCACAATATTGGAACAGTGAAGAAAGAGAAGAAACAGGGGCAGGCACTACTCGTGAAGCCTTTCATACGCTGATCTTCTTACGATGTCAATCAGAGCATCTTGGGGTCTCAATGTCTGACGCGAGCAGCGCCACAACATAGACCAGCAGGATCTGTGGAGGCCAGGAGGCTGGGGGTAGAGGGCGAGATAAGCATAAGCCCAGAGCTGCCAAAACATCACAAGTAAGTCAACATGTTAAGTGAATAGAAAGACAAAAGATATAAAGGGGAAACGTAGTACTATCGATCACTGCCACGGGCCTCTAATCGCCAACCTCACCCGACAATCTAATTGCCGGGCAAGCTTTTGCCTCATGCTCACAAGCAGCTGAGCATAACCAACGCCCATCATAATTTTGAACTTGTTTGCCAAATCCCCTCCAAGGAAGCAAGGTAACGCAACTGGCAACTGGCTCAGCCCCGGCAAGTTTGGTACCAAAAGCTGTTGATCATGCACAGCAGGATAATGCGACTTGCTGGACTCAGTAACATCATCTACAACCCTCTAGGATACCCAGGCTTCAATGCTTCTCTTCTTCGGAAAGGAAGCCATCAAATGGGGCCAAGCAGCTGAGGAAGTCTTCTGAACTATGGTACAGAAAGAGTCAATCACACAGGTTCCCGAGTGAAGTCAGTGCCTGTGAGCATAGACAGTCAAAGGGTGTGATAGTCATTTTTCACCCCATGGGAAGTGGAAAGTGTTTGGTCGTGGTCCCAGCACCATCACAATGGCAAGCATGAAAGGATGAGGAGCCCGTGGCAGTCATGTGCTGTTGATGGTTTCTACAAAGTGATGAAACCCAGTATGCCTCCATGAGTCCCATGAATTCTGGGTCTCGAGTGTGGTCCGAGCGAACAAGCTGGCACTCACCTTGTTAAAATGAAGCTGGATTGAAGAAAATATTTGAAACAAATGTTATCTGAAACAAAATTCAACCCAAAACATAAAATAAAACCCAAAATAATACATGTAGAATAGAAGATATCCTAATATTGCAATTTGAGGTTTAGTTTTATGACGTGCTCATAAAAACTAGTCACCTTGTTAAAATGAAGCTGGATTGAAGAAAATATTTGAAACAAATGTTATCTGAAAAAAAATTCAACCCAAAACATAAAATAAAACCCAAAATAATACATGTAGAATAGAAGATATCCTAATATTGCAATTTGAGGTTTAGTTTTATGAATAATAAAAGTGAACTAGGAAACAAATTTAGAGAAATTGTAGGAATTTGGAGTTAGGAAGTGAAAGAGTGTCGGTGTTGGCCAAGTGGAGTATGAGTGAAGCTTCGAGATTTATCCTCAAAATTTTGAAATTCGTGAAAATTTCAAAGAACAATTATAAGAGTTCGCCAATTTGGCCCGCGTTGCATTATCCCATATTCTCATGGGGAATACTATTCGAAGTCCACTTTTACTACAATCAAAGTCCACTTTTCGTGTAAATTTTCCAATACGCCCTTCCTCCAATCCTCTCCCTAACCACCCAACACACCTCACCCAACACCAACAACCACCACCCAAGGCACCCTACCACCAAAAACCACCACCTGACACCACCCTACCACCAACAACCACCACTCAATACCACGTAAAATATGGAAAGTTCACACGAAATGTGGACTTTGATTCCAGTAAAAARGGACTTCGTTTAGRAATCCAGTATTCTCATCTATACTCTAACTCCCTAACGACCCTAAGTCCCTAATGCAACGATTTTAAAAGAATTGTTGCATTTGACAAGGAAAGTGTTGCATTTGATACCCTATTGCAACAGTTWAAATAAAACATTGCATATATTCGTTGCATTAGATACAGATGTTGCACGAAATTGTTGCATTAGCTTAAAATGTTGCATTAGCTTAAATTGTTGCATAAAAGTGTTGCACTAGCTTAAATCGTTGCATATAAGTGTTGCATTAGCATAAATCGTTGCAAACAAGTGTTGTATTAGCTTTTTAATGTAGTAGTGTTTCTTTTTTCAAAAAAATAAACATAACAATTAATCTTTGCTTCACTCAAAACAACCAAAATTTCTGTACTTCTAAACTCCTCCCACATCTACATCTAGCGCCKTGTAGTATATGGTTTTGTTGCTCAATTAAAAAATWTGTTCATCGTAAGGTTTGAACTCAAGACTATATCACATAATTAATATACGATTACCAACTCAACTATCACTATTTAGTGTTTTTCATTTCACTCTTTTAAAATATATTGCTCTATTGTTAAAGCGCACTTAATGCATGCATCACTCTTTAGTTTTTTTTAAAATAATTTCATTAATTTTTTCTTAGATTTTAACCATGTATTTTATTTTAATTTTGTATTACGTAGATGAGATTTTAAACACTAATTTAGACAAAGTATTAGCTTTATTGTTTAACAATAATTGTAATAAATTCATGCTTCCCTTATTTTTTGAGGCAAAAACCAAAATGAGATAATATTATTATTCAACAATAATACTTTCTATTCGTGCCAATTGTTTAAACTTGCTTTGACAAAAAAAGTTAGATTTTAACCACTAATCTATATACACAAATATTCCATATTAATATTATTGATAAATGTTTTACAATCATTATGATATTTTTTGTGTTTTTTTGATGTGGCAAAGAGATGTCAATGATCCGAGTAATAACTTGTTCGATCTAGGCTTGAATAATGTTGAGCTTAGGGGCGAAGCTATAGGGGTAGGTGGAAGGGGCCCGGGCCCTGCGGCCCAACCCTGATACTCTTTCCAATTCCCTTGATATTCTGAGCATATACGATCCTATACGCTCCCAGAAGCGTATATATGCTCACGTATTTTCAGGATTATACGAAATTTTCTTTGATTTTCTTGGATTTTGGATGAATCTAGACCTTTTTCGTAATTTCTAGTTTTGCAAGATTCGGTATGGCGATTCTAGAACATTCGTGTATTTTTTTTTGGTATTTTTAAGTTTTTCTGATTTTTGTATTTTTTGTGTATTTTGATTTTGGTAAATATTGTAAATTCATAGAAAATTATAAGAAATAACGGAAAAATATCTAAAAATACTGGTGAACTCAGAAAAATGAGAAGAATGGATTTATGAAGATCACAATTAAATTTTTAAAAAATCCTAAAACTAATATAGAAAATTCTAAAAATAGAAATAATAAAAGAAATAAAAGAAATTTTTTGCCTTATTTGGACCTTTGCCTCATGATTTCGAGCATGATCACTATTTTGAGCTTGTTTTTACGAGTTCAGCTGCGCTTTCAGAATCAAATCAATCACGAAACGTGGTATGTTTCATCATCGGTTACTCATTTGGGGAACACATTTGGTGTGTCTACAGTTAGTATCAAAGCTTGTTTCAATTGAATCGCGTATACAACAAAGAAATCGTTAGCTTGACGATTAATCAAAAACGATTGCGATAAGTCGAAAGCGATTGAAAATGAAGGATTTCTGATTGAAAACCAAAAGCAAAACGAAATTCATTGTATTTATCAAATTAATAACAAAGAGACGAGAGAGAGAGAGTTTGATTGAATAGTCTCGGAATTTGTTCCTAAATCACAAGATACGACTCCAAAAGCTGTGATGAATTCGAGGGACTTTTGATTTTAAAAGTGTTTGTGTTTGTGAATTGATTTTGAATGAGAGAGACTTTTGAGAGTTTAGATTGCACTTTGTATGATGGACACGGACACAACAGGGACGAGAAAAGTCAACATTAAAAATAGCGGACACGTGGACGGGAATAGTAATAATAAACATACAAATTAAAGATATTTTACAAGCTTGCCTTTATTATAGGTAATCAGCACTTAAACAACATCACTCTCATATAAAAAATTGAATAAGTTTGATGTACACGATAAATATGTTTAATTTAAGTGAAACAAATTAAAATAAATCTACAAAAAAACAAATAAGTGAAGTATAGCCGGTAGGCAAATTGGCAAGAGCGACGTAAATGATGAGAGAAAAGGGATGTTTTAGAAACGACCTAAATGAGGAGAGAAAGGAATTTATTGGTTTGGGTTAATTTAGTGGTTTTGGGGAGAGAAACGTGTCCGATACGTGTCCACAGTTTCTATTCGTGGTCGTGTGTCAAAAATATAATAAAAATTGAATAGTCTTTGTGTGTGGACACGGATTTAACGTGTGTCCGAGGAGTGTCCGTTTCGAGGCCGGTGTCGACCGGGACATTCGTTATCAGCGGAGTGGTTTGCTTCTGCCACGTGACACTTTTGTATAAACTTGGTGGACAAGATTATTTCTAGAATATTTCGGATATTCGCCGATTATCCGATTTATCTAAGAATTTTGAATTTATTTATTTCCAAAATCATTTTATAAACTTGCTAAAATTCATAAGAAAAATCAGACAAATAATTAATACTGGCGACAACTTAGAAAACTGAGAAGAAAAAATGAAAAATGAAAAATAAGAATATCCTATATAAAATGTTCTAAAAAATCCTAAAAATTAAAAAGTCTAAATAAGAAAACAATTAAATAAAATTTTCGCGCTATGTATTGGGCTCTCGGCGTATGATTTAATCAACTTTAACTTTAATTCAACTTGTACAAATGGATGTGGTTTTAGATTTTTGTCGCAACTTCCGGAATAAAAATCTATTCGGAGATGTTCGTATTTTAGGTGTCTACAACTACACAAGTAAATCCTTAACTCCACATATTTTCCTCCAAATCGAACTACAGTCCAGTGGGGGTTTATAATTCCACCAACTCTGCTGCTTGATATATACTGCATTAACCCATTTTATCCATATGTTATCTTTTTTATGCGCGATAGCCCAAACATGCCTGGCTATARTGCAAATATTCCACAGATGAGTATTCTTAATCCCCAAGCCACCGAACTGTACAAGTTGGCATACCTCTACCCAATTCACAGTTCCTYCTTTGGTGAGAAAACAAGTACCTTGCCACAAATAAGCTTTACAAATCTTCTCAATCTCATTAATAACACCTTGAGGCAAGAGAAACAACTGAGCCCAGTACAGATGAATGGTCATAAGAACAGAGTTAATCAATTGAATTCTTCTAGTAAAGGAGATATTCCTTGAGCTCCAACATCAGATTCTAGCTGTCATTTTGTCCACCAAAATTTCACAATCTTTAACTCCCAACTTATTGGAATAGATGGGCACTCCCAAATACCTGAAAGCAAGGTGACCGTGAACAAAGCTAGTTTATGCAATGATAGCTTCTTGTAGCTCACCATCTACCCCGTTACAATAGATTTCTGACTTATGAAAATTAGCTTTAAGTCCAAATGTTGCCAAGGGCATCAATCTACAAGTGTAATCACTCAAATCATCAGAATTGGTTATGTTCTAATATGCCTAATGTATAAAATACAAGAAGTTCATATTTTTAGACCTTTTTTCAAAGGCATTCAATACTAGGAACTTTTTTCAAAGGCCATACTTTTCACATTAAGACCTTTTCAAAAGGCACCATGCATTACTAAAGTGTCGAGCCGAGGGTAAAAATCCCTAAATTGCTTCCTAACACCCTCCTCAGCAGAAAAATACCTTCTACAAAGGCAAAATTAACACCTYCGAGTCGAGGGTAAAAATCCCCAAATTACTTACAAACACCCTCKTCGGTAAAGGCATTAATCATAATGTTCCCTCTTTAACTTAAAGCCTCGATGTCCAAGTTTAAGGGCATTGAGTCAAACAACCACATCTTGTAAACTTAGACATCTCGGCAAATAAAGCAATGACTAAGTTGAATGAGTTAAGAGGATAACTGACGAGTTGTGTTGTTAAACTCTCCAACCTCTTGACTTCAATTTAACCATTGCACTTTAAGTATATGTTTTCCAATTTAAATTTTATAATTAATGATGTATACTTTAACTTACATTCTATGAGCTAGTGTTTCAAGAAAAGAGCATGCAATAATGTCGAGGGCATGGCTCGACAAGCATCACAACAAACTATTGTTTTTCCTTAGTTATTTTCATGACTAAGGTATTTGAAAATTAACCGAGTGAGGTCGTTGTCATCACCTAGCTCGACAGAAAATGCTCCTCTTCAGGGGCAAAAAGTAATTCTGCTGAGCCGAGGGTTAAAAACCCTCAATTATCTCCAAACATACATATTGGTAGAAAAAGCCCTTCTTCCAGGGCAAAACTCAATCTTGCCGAGCTGAAGAACAAATGCAAAACTAATTAAAATCAAGTAAAAATCATACAAAAGCACTAATGGAAACAATCTAACAACAATTGAATCAAGAATCAAAGTAAACAAAAAAAAAAAAAACCACAAAAAATTGCACAAAACTAATAGTAATGAAAACTAATCAAAACATCCTTAAAATTGAAACTCAATGAAAGTATCTTACTCTGTGCGATGAAACGAATAAAATGCATATAAGATTTGTTGAATTTGATTGAGAATTGAGAAAGTTACAAAGGAATTAAGAACTTCAACTATGCTCTTATGGTGGTTTCTCTCTCCTACTCTAGTGTAAGGAAGAAGAAGGCTAACTAACTAACAATTTCTGAAAAGTAAAATTCTATTACAAAAATGAAAAATTGTTTATTTTCTCCTAAAAAATCTATTTATACTTCCTAATACAACATTGAAATAATTATAAGATTGTCATTACTAAAATCCTAAAGATATCAATTTACAAAACTGCCACCAAGTTAAAGTTGCTAAAAGTCAACATCCAAAGTCGGAGGGCCCAGAGCAGACGCTCTAGCCTCTAGATTTCTTGACCAAAAATCTAGGAAAGTGGTAGAGCGGGGGCTAAAAGAGGCAGAGCGGACGCTATGTCAGCTCAACATAAGCTTATGAAATCTTGAAGAATTCGGGAGAAAGTCAAGCGCCTAGAGCGGACACTCTGGAGTGTTGGCATTTTCTCTCAAATCTTTGATCTCTAGATGATAAAAGGACTCCTCTAGAGCGGAATCTCTAGAGGCTCGACATTGCCTCGTTTTTGGCTCCTTTTGTCTCTAGTTAACTTTGACCAGCCATAACTCTCCTATTCTGTTAAATTTGACCAYCCATAACTTTTGCCTCGTAACTCGAATGGAAGCATGCAATATACTATAGTAAAGCTCTCAATCTCAACTTTCCTTTGCAACAAGTTTCACCTGAAAACTCTAAACATGCATTAAGATATGGCTAGAAGAAATGAATAACACTCAAGAATCAAGGTGTCTAAGCACAACTCGCAACTAGATTTAGCTTGGCAAACGRAGCCAACTCATGTCACATCACATTAAGAGCCAAGCATAGAAATAAAGAAGAAAATAATAGAAAAATAAGGAAGAAAAATGTAAAAACCACTAAACACACACCAAAACAACTAGAAGTACAAAACTAGCTAAAAACATAGTAAAACAAGGTTTTAAACACACAATAAGGCCAAAATTGGTATGTAATGAAGCCTTAAAAGTGGTACTTTATTCCACTTATCAAATTCCCCCCCCCCCCAGCTAGAACCTTTGTGCATCCTCGAGCGAAGCAAACGAAAAAAGAAATAATTAAGAAAAGAAAGAAACTATATACTAACTCACTTTCGTAGTAATCATGGTCACTTTTAGCTCAAGTGACAAGCCCTTTAAACCTCCAAGTCGCCCTAAGGAGGACAAGTTTGGTCTCATGAGGGTTTCCAAAGAGAAGACCAACAACTCCATAAATAACACAAACCAAGGCAAAGGTTTTCGAAAACAAGTAATGAAATAAAGTTGAAAAAATAAAAAGAAAATATAAATGTGGAAAAAAAAGAAACAAAGTGTTTCTTGGAATTTAGGACTTATTAGGACGTTAATGATCAAAATAGATACCCCCCCCCCCCCCCCAACTTGGACTCAAGCAAGAATCAAAATAATATCACTAATGTAGCAACTAGCATAGGTTGCTCAAAGTAAGTTAATCCATTTTCTTCCTCTCTCCAAGATCGACCTTCCCCGATTTCAAGTCCAACCATGGTTGGTGACAACTCAATGTCCAAAAGAGAAAGGACTCAAAAGAAAGTAAAGAGCAATTAATGTGAGAGAAATCATAGTTATCTAAAATGAAAAAGAAGGTTAGTGACCCCCTCCACCAAAGTGACTTAACTCCCAAGGTCAAAAGGACTTAAGGGTTGTAATGTTTGCTAAAGGTGGGTGTGGACAAGGTTTTTGGCTTAAGGTGGTAAATCCTAGCAAGTGGAGTTCACAATATAATATTACAAACAAAATTTAGGGGAAAAGTGCCCCAAGTTCAATACATCACTCCTTAGGAGGCAAGCTTATTTATGTACATGCTTGCTTTCTCCTATTTACAAACTTTGCCAACAAGTTTGATTAGAACTTTGTTTCCCTTTATGTGTCTTTCTTGCCCTTCTTTTTTTTGTATTTTTTTTAATTTTTGTTTTTTTGGGATTTCTTTTATGCAGTACTATTGCATTTTAAATTTTAACACTTACAACACTTAAGCTTTATAACTTGTAGCCAATAAAAACTATCCAAACTAAACACTACTTGATATCTAAGGTCAAATACGTAAATGTGGCTTAATTGGCTTTTAATGAGGGTAACAAAGAAAAGGAAAGCTCAAAGTYGTTGCAAATACACATGTAAACCCAAAAATTACAAATTATGTGTGTGGAAAGAAAAACAAAATGCAGGCTATGGTGATTAGTGTTGATCAAATCAACCCTGAATTCGATTCCTAATTATTACATGCAGGCTATGGCGTTGCCCGTCAAAGTGCTTGAGGATTTGAATCACACCATGTCCTCCTTTCTTTGGGGTAAGGGAAAGGATGAGAGAGGTGTTCAACTTGTTGGATGGAAGGGTATTTGTAGACCTAAAGAAGATTGTGGGCTTGGMATTAGGTGTTGGAAGACCTTAAATAATGCCCACATGTTGAAGCTTTGGTGGAAGTGGCTAGAAAGGGGGCAAAACTTGTCTTATCAAGTCCTTATTAGTAAGTACTTAAGGCATAGGAGGCTGAAGTACTTCTGCTCCTGGTCCCATGTTTGGAAGGGTATGAGAAAAGTTTGGTCTATTTTTGCTTCCTCTATTCGAAGGGGTATTTGTAAGGGGCAAAGCACTTTTTTTTGGTTTGATCATTGGTCTGAATGTGGGGTCATCCAAAGCTTGGTTAGTGCCCCCCTAAACCAGGGTGAAGATGAGTTGAAGGAGGCAGATTGCTTTCATAATGGTAGTTTTACGCCAGATTKTATTTCTCTACAAGTGCCCGCAGATTCCTTCACGACTCTCCCTTCCTCTAGTGCTATGCCCCAACTTGAGGATTTCTCCTATTCTTCTTTGGCTGAAAGAGGTGGTTTCAATTTRAAAAAGGCTTTCAAAATTCTGTCCAAGGTTAGTGATCCTTCCCTTGATATGGGGTCGGTGTGGAAACTTAGAATTCCTCCCAAATTTCTATTCTTCATTTGGCTTCTGTGGCTAGATCGTCTCCCTTATAATTTCACACTTGCTAAGAGGAATTTTCGCCCATCTCTGATGTCTAGGGCTTATCCTAATATTGTTGAAGATGGAAATCATATATTTAGGAGTTGCCCACTTGRTGTAGAAGTGTGGCATTTGTTSGGTTTTAAGTGTTTATCTTCTACTCTTCCTGTGCATCATTAGTTAAAGCGCAAATGTCACACTAATGATCCACCATCTTATTCTCTTTCAATCCATGGTGTTTCCTCTTTACATCTATACTTTGGTCTCTTTGGTTGGCTAGAAATGCTAGACCATTCAAGCTTGTTACCAAGTCAGCCGATTTGGTTATGAAGGTTGCTTATAATTGTCCTTAGGAATTTTTTGCTTTGGGCCCTTTTGWTTTGAAGGGATTCAAATCCCATGATGTGGGTTTGGATCCTCCCCCTTAATCTTCTTCGAAATTAAATGTTGATGCTTCTTTGTCTTAATCTTCAACGGTTGCTCGGCTGGTTAAAGTCCTTTGGGATCACAATGGGATATTGGTTTCTATTGTAAGAAAATTGCACGCTTTGTTTTGGAAGCAGAGCTTTAGGCCATTTTGGAAGGTTTTAATCTTGTTGCTGGTGTTGTAGGTTATTTGGTTGAGTTGGTTTCATGCTATTAACCTCATTTCCTTGGTTAATGGGTCAAAAGAAGATGTATATAATCTGGTGTGTTTATGCAAGGAGAGGTGGGCTACTATACCTAATTTAAGTTGAAGGTTTTCGGGTCGCTCTAAGAATGCTTTAGCGAAAAGTTYTAGGCTTGATTTGAGCTGCAATGTTCGTGATGGCATGGTGCACCTGTCCTACCCACACCCTGATGTCCTCTCTTTGTATTTGYATGATTTGGCAGGTTGCTCAATTGCAGCTCTCTAGTGGCTGCCTTGTTTAGCTTGTTGCTCCTTTCTTTTTGTTTCCTYTTTTATATCGTAAAAAAGAAAAACAAAATAGTGGATAAAAAGGAAAAATGAATTTGAACCCAAAACCAAATTGAATGCCTTTTTCCTCCCTTGGGTAGTTCAGTCTAAGCCTAGGAAAGTCACTAGCAAAATGAATAATGTAAGACACTAGTGCAAGCTCCCAATATAATATTTAAAATGTGGATTTTCTTGATTACTTGGATCTAAACGAATCGCTCGCTTGCAAGGTCAGAAAATCAAATAAAAATCACCAAACACGGTCTTCCATCATTAACCAGGCTACACTCGGCTTGGCCAAAAGGCTCACTACCAAAAATACATCAAATGGCTTACCTACAAGGCTTACCATCAAAAGGAATCAAAGGAGACGAGCTTCATGACTCAAAATGCAAAGATATTGGTGATTAAAAGGGAAGTGGACCGAGCAATCCTGAAAAGCCACGAGGTTAATAGTGAGCTCAAAATTCAAATCTCATCCCAAGTTCTTCCAAGAAACAAAACTTATTATAATACACTTTGCCTTGAAATAGAACATAAAAGAATAAGGAAAAGACAGAAAAGAAAGAAATAAGAAAAACAAATTTTTTTTTTGCCTTTTTGTACATTTCAAAAATTTTGTGTTTTTTTAGACAAACAAAACTAACCAAACATGAAACAAACAAGTATCTATACAAGCAATCAGCAATTAATTAAATCCTAGGAAAAAGGACAAACTTGGAGATACGGTTTACACTATCTTTGTCATCCCCTTATAAACTTCAAAATGTCAGTTGACCGAAGTCAAGGAAGCTAAAAATAACCTCAAAGGTAGGGCTGAGCAAAGGTCCGGTTTGGACCGGACGGAACTTGAATTGGACTGCACTGAACTGGACTGCCAATCTCGATCCAAAATAATTATGGGTGCCGGTTTTCTGGTCCGATTTGGTCCAAAATCAGGGTTTCTTGGTCCGGACCGGTGGACCGGATTAATTATAAAAACTATATTATTTTTTCTTAAAAAATGGAACTAAAGAATTGTGACGGGCTTAATGCTGAAGTAATTCTCATTCACTTTCTGCCTTCACTCACTCTCTCTCTAACCAAAACCCTAAAAAATCTCCTCCACTAACGCAGTCACGCCGCTCCACCCCAACGACGCCGCTCCTCCACGACTACGCCTTCACTCGTCGTTCCTTTCCCTTTCTCATTAAGAATCGCTTCTCTCGTCATTCCTCTCCTTCTTCGCAGCGTCGAAGCAAGCCACCAGCAACWCCACAGGTCCAAAGCAAGCCCCTCGTCGATTCGTCGAAGCCAACAACAACGAACACATCTTAGAGGTATCGTTATTTTTCATAATTTTTTTGTTTAGTTAATTAATTTACTTATATAATTATATTAAAATCAATATATGTTAGCTGTTAAAAAAAATAATTTCTTTTCATTACTTATATTAGGGATCATTGATGTTAAATGACTTAATGTATATGTTTGATATATGAGCTTCAATGTGAAGCTAACATCTAGCCTTATTATTTTGCATTCACCCTCGAAATTGTACATGCTATTTCAAGGTCTAAGTGATTGAGTGACTTGGGATATATTTTTATGGTAAGCCACAAGCAACAKAAATTAATGTGTTTTGAAATACATTGAAGAAAACATTGAAATACAATACATGACTCTATCTTACRGGTTCAAAATTTTTTGGTTACTATTTRTATTTATTGATAATCAAGTTCTTGATATACAGGCAAGTTGAAATTGTTATGATATTGTTATGTTTCCCCTGTTAAGTTAGTAAGAGACAACTGCAAAATAGGTACAACAGGTCCAATAGGTCCAAAAGGTTTTTTATTTAATTTTTCAATTGAAATAGAAAAAAAACAGGTCCAACAAGTTTGGTCCAGGTCRGGACCTAAATTTTCAAGTCAGATCCAGATCCAAATTTTTTGGAGATTTCGGTCCTCTAGTCTAGTRGGTCTTGGACCGGTGCTCAGCCCTACTCGTGGGGGAAACACCTCAACCACCGTGCAAATAATGAAAATAAAAAGCCGTAGGGCCAACCCATACGACTCCACAAGCACAACATCCTAAAGTAGTATCTCTAAGTACAAAGAGAAAATCTTAAAATCTAATCAATCAATTTGCTAATAAATAAAGGGTAGAGTTAGAAAGATCTTACAAAGCTGCATCCAAAACCAAGATCATAGCCCCCAAAATTGGGCTCAGATCAAAACCTGCGGCTCAAAGAAAGCTAAACTCCACATGTGCTTAGCACAAATAAGTTAAAACATGTGACAACTCCCCCCCTGTTAGCACAAATAAGTTGAAACATGTGACAACTCCACAAGCAGTTAGCAAACAATGCAAGCTTAAACTTTTTATATGAATCGAGATGAAAATATAAAAGACATGTTGAAGGTTTCCCAAAGGTACTCAAGAGGGGGAGGGGGTTGAATTGAGTGCCTATTAAAAACTTTACGATTTGAACTGTTCTAGTGAGTAGACTAGTAGGACTGGTCTCGCAGCGAAATAATAGTAGAACAATACGCAAACAGTATAAAGCAATAAAACAAAGGCACAACAAATTTAACGAGGTTCACCCAACTATGGACTACGTCCTCCTACCCTAGTCACTTTTATTAATTCTACTCCGAATAAACAAAGCAACTCTCACTCTCAATGTATGTGAACTCACAATGACACCCCACACTCAACCCAAGTGTGCTAACTTCGCACTTGAACTCACAAGCACTCGCAACTGAACTCACAATCGCTACCCAATCACCAACTCCTTTGTTGATGATTTAACACAATGCAATCTCTCTGAATCACTCACTCGAGAAGTCGCAATGAGAGTATGCATGCTTTMAATATTTATAGCCAAAGGCCTAGTTATTACTTGATGTCGAAAACCCTAAATATGTACAATACCCATACAAATTCTTACATATTTTAGAAAAGTCACACAAGATAGTATTTCATACTTGATAAAATAATATCTCGTGTTGCCCGAATTCCAACACAAGTAGTTACTAAATATTCTGAACATAAACCCTCACCAGATCATCTTGAAGTTTTCAAAAATTCGTTTTAAGAAAACTTCCAAAAATCTTTTCTTACTAAACAAGATGATTCGTGTTGTAAAAATAGTAGAACTGTTTTTCCAACCGGTAGTGTCAAAGCCAACTGACCGACTGGTTTAGTTGTCTTCAACCCTACTAAAGAAATAGCCCTTTGTCATCAATCAATAATACAAGCAATCATCAAAACACACTCATACACTTATACAACAAGAAGACTTATTCTAACCCTAGAACTAATCTTCATTGTTCTTCAACTTCTCGAAGCTTCCCTTGATCTCATTGTGAACTTGATCTTCTCGAGACTTCCTCCGAATGTCTTGCTTCAAGAGTTGGATTTCCTGTATGCCAACACATATAACACTTTGCACAATATAACTTGTTAGCATGCTGTCACTTTTTTGCAACTGACTAAGAACAGTTTCTCAGCTATTAAGACTAGTTGTATTCATTAGATCAGTGTACCTGTTCTAGCAATTATTTGTCATCACTCAAAACACTAGGGAACTCAACAAATGTTTACTCTTCTTAGGCTTTGTACCTTCAATGTCAGCAGTTGTTATCTCGTTAACAAAACTAAGAAAACAAGA
>SNQN01001346.1:83718-98247 GCA_008642245.1 Bassia scoparia
TTTTTAGAATTTTCTATTTAGTTTTAGGATTTTTTAATATAATTTATATTGGTGATCTTCATAATTTCCACTTTTCATTGCATTCTTCTCATTTTTCTGAGTTCACCAGTAGTTTTAGATTATTTTTCCGATTTTTCTATAATTTTCTATGAATTTTACAATATTCACAAAAATCAAAATACACAAAAAATACATAAAAATCAGAAAATACTTCAAAAATACAAAAAAAAATACACGGAATGTTCTAGAACCCCCTAGAACCGTATTTATTGCAAAAGGGGTGTCTAGATTCATCCAAAATCCAAGAAAATCAAAGCAAATATATGCGTATATACGCTCCTAGGATCGTATATACTCGAATTTTGGAAAGAGTATCAGGATACTCGAGCGTATATACTTTCAACTGAGCGTATATACGCTCAGAGGAGCGTATATACGCRAGTTCGAGTGTATATACGCTCGTTTTGAGCGTATATACACTCCTCYTTTTGAGCGTATATACGCTCGTTTTTGGTTTTCGTGCCTATAAATACCCTCTTTGCCTCACTCTTCGGGGATGGACACATTACGAGAACACATTCACACACTACGAGAGATTGACACACACGTTACGAGAATACGACATATGTCGCTAAGCTTCACATACTCTCTCGCTTTCTCACTTACACTCTCTTGCCACTAAAAACACAAAATACGAGTTCTAGCACTCTTTTTGAATCTCAACTCGCACAAGCGAATCAAGGTATAACTCTGAGGTTACTTACCCAAACTTCATTTCGCATCCTTTTAACTTATTAATAACTATTTCGAGGTTCAGTTAATAATAAAATGTTAGAAACCTACCTTTCAATTTGTTGCATGAAAATACGTAGGATTAATCTTCTCATTTTCGTTTTTTATCAATTCATTTTCATTTTCGTCATTCCTTATTTATTATCGTCAATACTAACATGTTTATTTGACTTTGTTTAGCGGAATCATCAAAGGCGTTTTTCATTTATATTCTAACAGTTTGTTTGATTGCAGTAAACAAGGTAAGAGATGCATATCATATGTTCATATTGTTATATATGTTTTGCGTCACGTTTGTATATTTGTTTAAAAGGACCACAATTATAATTAGCTTGTCACATTAAGTACAGATTGTTGAACCCTAAGTTTTGAATTGTAGATGGCACTCAAACAAGAAAAGCAAACTCCTATAAGTTATATCTTATATGTGTGTTTAGTGATGTGTTTAAAGTTCCATGTTTCACAGAGTCTTGAATGGGAGCGAGGATATCCTTAGGAGAGGGAAGAAGTTCCTGCGAACTTGATTGGAGAAAATGGAAGAACTCAAGGAAGACGTTCAAAAATCAAGGGAAGGTTGTTCCTTGTAGAATGACTCGGACATTGGGATACGTAGTATTTAGGGTTCTAGATGTATTGTACAGCTTGTTATAATATATGAAATTGCTCAAAGGATAAAGAAAATAAAATTAAGTTTGTGCTTTATCTATTAAAGGATTTTAAACCGGGATATTTTGGTGAAAATATATTTGCTAAATAAAGCCTAGGAAAGCGTATATATGTTTTATATTAATAAAGTATTTTACATTAAAATTATTAAGATTAATTTTCTGTTAAATATTTCTTAAAACTTTATATTATATTTCTCTTTATTTTAACGTGTTTTATCTTTGAAAAACGTTTCTGAATTAAAATCGATTTTATGAATAGAAAGAGCCAAAATAGGAAATCGGTATATGGAAGAAACCGTGAAGTTAACTAATGAGATTTTTAGATTAAAACGGCTTATATTCTGATTTCAAGTAACTTGGAGTGATGGAGCTTGCTGGTCTAAGTTCCACTACAAGCATACTCCACAAAACAAGGGAGTAGTGTTAGGTGTGGACTTACTCTTGTCTTCCTACGCACTTCATGGTTGACGTATAATCCACTCAGTTGAAATAACAGACACAACACACCTTTTGAGCAAATATTCATATTCAGAGCTTTATTTCATATTGCTACCAAGCATTTCGGATTGTTTTACATTGAGTTCGTTAAGTGTTTCTCTTCTGTTGATGGAAGCGTGGGTTGTGTATGGATTCATAGCCGAGGGAATTTCATAGAAATCGAGTTTAGTGAGTATGACCAACAGAGGGGTTGGTTGCGAGGGTCAAGAGTTCCTTGTGAACTGAGACGGTGTCTTAGTTTGTAATTAGGTGTTGCATCCTATATATACGACGCAGTCTTGTGTTTGCATCAGGCCACAGTTTTTTCTCTTTGGCGTTTGTCTTGAGGTTTCTGGTTTGGAAATTCCTTATTGTTCGGTTTCTTTGTTAAGTTCTTTTAATTACCGCGAAAAAAGTTACTTAAGTTCCTCAATACATTCACCCCCCCTCTTTGTATTGTTTCAGTCGATCCAACATTCGGTATCAGAAGCTTAAGTTCCTCATATATATAGGAAATCCTTTGAAGAGAGAACTGACGATCTGATAATTAGAGAATGAGATCAACGAGAGAAGCTGGAAAAGATACTCTACGCCAGAGACCTCCCATGTTAATGGAAATCCTTTGCTACTGAAAGAATAGATGGAGATCTTCATCAATGTTGCCAAACAAACTACCAAGTTATGGCGTTGTCATTAGAAATTAGGTAAACTTTGAAAGTCACTAAATACCGAACAACGAGTAGTTTCTAACCTATGTCTGAATTTGAAAGAAGATTTTGATAAACTTTTGAATTGAATGCCCTTGCTGTCAATCCTGCATTGGCTGGATGGACCTCATGAACAACCGTGTCATGGGATGCAAGACTGCTAAGGAGATATGGTTTGTTAGAAATAACACAATGAAGGTACAATCATGAAGTAAGGCGATTAAGATAGACCTGGCTAAATGTCTAAATACGAACGCTTTAAATGACCTAAGGGAAAAACTATTCAAAGATATGTTTACAAGGTTTACTTAACATCAAAATGAAGCTAGTTTCTCTTGGCAAGCACATTCCTTCTGATTGAACAGGTAAGGGAAGATTCTTCGAAGTCTGCCTTTCAAGATGAAAGGTGGAGAGCTAAGGTAACTGCCCTCAAGAAACCAAGACTTCACCTAAGTTCAACATCGAATAATTGGCTTGGTTCTCTTATGACCATGAGTTATACATATTGGGTCCAGCTCAAGTGAACTGAACAAAGGAAAGGAAATTGGCCCTAAAGCTGATGAGTCCGAAAGGAATTTGGGTCGATGAGATGAGGTGCCATGCTGTAGAAGGTTCAAGAAAATGTTTAAAATTAACAAATTTTACTAAGGAATTTGTCAAGAAACCAGGTTGACCATCTTGTCATCGTTGTGTGAGCAACTTAATCATGGGGTGAAAAAATTGCCCTTTGAATTCCGACAAAGAAGGCAAATTTTAGACGGTAACAAGCTGCAAGGGATTTCAACAGTTAGATGTCAAAAGCAATGATCTGCTGCTGGGGAGAATCGGACAGCGAAGATGTGAAGCAAGCACCTGAAACTGAGATGTCATTCTATGTCTGATGGCCAGAACTGATGGAAACTCAAGAAAAAGAGGTATATCCTAATCCCTCAAAAAATTGTTACATGTTCCTTAAACAAGACTTGGTAGATCTAGAATGGAATATGTGACAGACTGGAGGTTGTTTATCAAAAGTCTATCAATCGAAAAAGCACTTCATCCTTATAAAAGATCACTGTTCCTGGATTGAAATCAATAGAACAGATGTTCCAAAATTCCGATTCTTTGAGTTGTTGTGACAAGAACCTTCTTTTGAAAGAAACTTAGTTGAAAAAACTAAACAGGAAAACATTAAGCTTTGAATTGCAATAGCTCAGATATAAAAATGATGATGTTGCATAGTGTTACCAAGTTCCCTCCTCAACGTTTATCAAAGAATTTCGAGGAACTAAAGAGAAATTTGAGAACTCAAACTTTGAAGCAAAAATTGAGAAGGAACTTGAGCGACTCGAAAAAATAAACATAACTCACTCTCCGTAACCTAAATGGATTGAAGAGCTCAGGTGAAAAAAACTAAAGGGTCATAGGTTATGTAGCTTGCCAAGCACAAAGGTAAGAAGAGAAATATGTAGATGTTTACCTAGTAACAAGGTTTTTGCACTTTTTCTGTGGAAACTGGTCACTATGTCGCACGCATTAAGGAAGCAGCTTGCTTAAGAAAAAACTCAAACAAAGTATGGATCAACAAAATCTGAAAAATGCTTCTCTATCCTCTTCTAAGGAGCCCGAGAAACCCGGTTCAATATTAACCCTTAAGTTCTTTTGGAGGTTCTAGCTGAGAGGGAACAACACATGGTACCTGCGACAGTGGTTGTTCCAAGCAATGACTTGGAGACAAATCTAAGTTTCTCTCACTAGGGCCTATATTGGGAACTGGCACTTGTCGGTGATAATAAGAAGGAGAAATCCTAGCAAAGGTAAGGTAGGTTTAGTCTTTCCAGTTCACACTGCATTGACAATTTGTATTTATTAGTTGAGGGTCTTAAACATAATTGCTAGTATTTCGCAATTTTGCGGACAAAGGAAACAACAGTAAAATTCACAACGAAAGGTCACTCAATCGAACAACCACACTGGATCAATTGTTAGAAGGGAACAGAAGAGGGAACACCTACATAGTGGATCTAACACTGTCCCAGGAACAATCTGACCTTGCCTCGTGTGATTGAGGATGATGCCTTAATCTGGCACAAAAATTGTTTGGACATGCAAGTCTCTCTCTCATGAACAAGCTACTTCACAAACTTGGTGTTGGATTACCAAACGGTGCAAGTTCCCTTGACCAATACATTTGTAATGCTTGGGGAGGGGAAGCAGTCAGGTCATCATTCAAAACAAACAACTGATACACTAAGCAACCCTAGAATTATTCATATTGCTTTGTGTTGAGACACATGAGAGGTCGCAAGTAAGAAGTGAAAAAATGTATGTGGTGGTTATTGTTGAATGATTAATTCTAGTTTATTGGTGTGATCTTCTTGGCAAGCAAGACGAAACTTTGATGAATTCGTAGCATTTGCCAACGAGGAACCAAAATGCAGTGGATTTCAAATAATCCATGTTATAAGGTCAGATCATGAACAGAATTTTGAAAATAACAAGTTTGATGATTCTGCAGAGGAAACTGGAATAGCTCATTACTTTTCTGCTCTCGAACTCCGCGCAACTGGAGTTGTAGAAGGAAAAATAGGACCTTGGAAGGATATGCTAGAAACAATGTTGATACATGTGGTCTTGCTAGGACTTTTGGGCTGAAGGCAATCCAATACTGTTGCCTAATCATCAATCGTTAGATGCTTAGACCTATTGCTAAGAAAAACACCATATGAACTGTTTAAGGAAGGAAAAACCTAACATATCACACTTCAAGAACATTGTTGCAAGGTTTAGTTCATAACAATGGTAAGAGAAACTTCAGGGAAAAATTTGATGAGCGTAGATGAAGCTGTTTTTCTTTTGGCTTTCAATCATAGCAAGGCTTACAAAGTGTTATAAACAAAAACTCTATGTGTGTGGAAGAAGTTATTCATATTATATTTGATGAAGTTAAACATTACATCTTATGCTCATGAACTAGAAACGATGATTTTGATAGCGTCTCACAAGACAATGCTGATCATAGATGAAGATGTCAGCAATCGTCCAAAGAAAACTTCCTGCCGCGAGGGTAGAAGACAAACCTGTTAAACATCAGATGTTTCTCTACCAAATGCTGAAGGAGAAAAAGTAATAAGGAACTTGCTGAGGCAAGGAAGAAGGAACAGAGGAACTCAAGCTGAGACACCACAAGTTGGAGCTTCCTGTGAGAGATTTTCAGCCTTAACCTGGGGGAAACACCAACCTCTCATCCCACTGATCTCATAGTTAGGTGATATACATAAGGACTCAAACTAGAGCTCAGCTGAGGAACTTCTGTGCCTTCCATGCATTTCTGTTCCATTGCTGAACGAAGAAACCATGAAGAAGCCTTAAAAGATGCTGATTGGATAAATTGCCATGCAAGTTGAACTGAATGAATCTGAAGGACAAGGAATGGCATCTTGAACCCTACCTTAAAACAAAAAGGTTCATTGTCTCAAATGGTTTTTAGGAACAAGGCTAGCGAATATGGCACATAATAAAGAAACACAGCTAGACTAGTTATTAAAGGGTATAATCAACAAGAAGGCATAGCTTCGAAGAACTTTTGCCTCCAGTAGGACAAGGTTAGAAGCCATTCGAATTCTTATTGCTTTGCTTTTTCATGGTTTCACAACTGTATCAAATTGGATGTTAAATGGTGTTTCCTAAATGTATCTTCAGGAGGAAGTTTATGGTTGAGCAACTCCTGGCTTTGAAAATTGAAAAATTTTCTAATCATGTTTTCAAGCTTGATAAAGGCTCTCTATGGGCTTAGCCAAGCACCCAGAGCCTGGTAGAAGAATATTAGTTCTTGTTACAAACGCACTTTAAAGAGGGAAAAGTTGACAAAACTTTGTTTGTAAAGCTGAAGGAACTGACTGCTTGTTGTTCAAGTATATGTTGGCATTGACATTTTTTTGTGCAACAATGAAAAACTGTGTAAGTTATTTTGCTGATCTTATGATGGTGGTTTGAAATAGAGCATGATGGCGAGAGTTAAACTTTCTTTCTTGGTTTGGCAAATAAAGCAAACTGAGAGGGGGGACAAACTCTAGTCATTTAACAAAGTTATCAAGGAAACTTACTTAAAGAAATATAAATTGATCAGTCAAAGTCGAATTCATACTCATGGGGAGTTGGACCAGACGGATGAAGATTTCCCAGGTATTTCCATAGACCAGAAAGCGCTAATTAGGTATTGATTGGTCTTCTTCTCTACTTAAACTACTAGCAGAACCTGACTTTCCTTTACGTTTTAGGGTGTGTGTGCAAGATTCAATCTAAATCCTAAGGAATCACACCTCCTGGCAGTTAAAAGAATCTTTATAGATATTTAAGGAACGAGACTGAGTCTCTTTATCCAAGGAGTGACACTTTTTGACTTGCAAAGGATTTACTGATGTGAACTATGCAGGTTGATTGTGTTAGTAAACAGGAAAAGCACCTTCAGGAACACTTCATTCCTTGGGTCTTTCTTGTTTTCTTGAGGCATCAAAGAAACAAAACACAGTAAGCAACTATCTACCTGCCGAAAGCTGAAATGTAGTGCTGCTGCATGTTGCTCTCAAGTTTTTTGGGATCAACAACAACTAAGGGATTCTGACTAAATATGAATGCATTCCAATTAACTGTGACAATCAAGTGCCATTTTGTATCTCTAGATTCCAGCTACACCATTCACAAGGTTAGCAGTATACACTATAAGGACATCATTTTCTAAAGGATTATGTTGAAAAAGCTCTAATTAAATTAGATTTTGCCGAAACTGAAATCACAAGTAGGCTGACATTAACTAAGCCATTAGCAAGAGACAGATTTTAAAGGATGCGGCATGAACTTGGAATTGATTCAAACTATCCTAAGAGGTGCTCCAGACAAACCCTCAGTATGATCTTAAACACTATTGTTAATTTATGGTCTCATGCACAATTATATGTGAATGGCATTACTCCAAGTAATGCAGTTATGAGTTGCTGTGTGTGCTAATGTGGGGAACCACTTGTGAAGATTGAAAGCATGAAAGATTGTGTAGTCTGATAAAGTATAAAGGCCCAATTTTTTTTGTTCAATAGTTACAAGTCCAGATTATTAATCTCAACACAAACAAAACCTTTTTATCTCATAATATTTTTTTTTGGCTAATCTCAAAAAATTAAAATCTCAAAACTACTCTTAGCTAAAACATTAGCTGATTGCATTCAAAATTAAATCTCCTAAATTTCTCAACGAGTGCAACACCATATTTTGGTGGGTTTTCATTGCAGTATAAGATCAAACTAAATTGTCAATCAATTTTAATCCAAAAGAAAAGTTACTGACCAAATTAATGACTCCCTTTCTTTGAGCCGCACATTCATCCTCATTTTATCACCGCACATTCAACAAACGTCACTTTCACCATATTTAAGCAGCAAAACACCCTTCCTATACTCTCAGTACTCTCAAATCATTGAACTCACAAACTTCTCATCTCCATTCAAACAAAAACCTGATTTTCTTCCCAAAATTTGAATTTCTCACCAATGATATCTCTCAATGGCCTCTGACCTAAGTGGATACAAGCCAGCCATAGTTGAGGGCTCAAAGAACGAAAAATCGACGAAATCAAAGGACTGGGAAGGAGTTGGGTGATCAAATCCTATGGACGAATCTCATGTGCCGGGCGGATTGAAGAAGATGCTACGACTGACATGATGGGCTTGGCTGTCAATCTCGATGTGTGCAGGGCATGTAAGTTTCACAACAAACTTATTATATTCTATGGAATTTCAAGGCTTGGACAAATTTGCTTTGATTGGTATACAAAATGAGTTGTCTTACATTTATAATGGATCAATTTAGTAGAGTATTTAGGCATGACAATGTTTAATATGTTCTGTCTAAATCAAAAATAAAAATATTGAGATTTACTGCTGATGATTTAAGTAACGTTTTGGGGTGCGCAAACGGGTTTTGATGATTATTTTACGTTGGTGCATATGAAAGGAAAAAAAATGTTGATGGTCGGTAAAGGAGGAAGTGCTTTGACGGAGTCTGTATTGACAGTATGGTTGAGTCAATTGCCGGTTGACCCAGTATAGTTTAAACCACCACAAAATTTCTCCCCCATTCAGGGAAATCTTTTTTCACTCTTGTTTCCGTTCCATAATTCCTCGAACTCAGCACAGACGACGAGCGCAAACCACTTGGATGCCCTTCTCATCTACTGCCTTTTGGAAAACAAAATACAAATCAACTTCCTTCCTTAATGATTCAACACTAGACCACTGTATTTTCAAGAATGTTATGAAATTGGGGTTATGGTAACCTACGCTGATGACTTTTCCTTGAAGCTTTGGGATTAAAGAAACCAAAGAAAGTCCTTACAATGCAAGAAACCCACTCTCATTCAATCCAGTTACCTTACTCAGGACTAGGGTTACTCGTCAAAAACATGGGGTGTGTATGTTTAAGAAGTGAGAAAGAGGAGGATGAGGAAAGAAGGGCAGAGAAAGTTTCTGAAAGGAGGAAGAAGAGACTGATAAGGTGAAAAACTCTTAAGGAAATTGTGACTACTGTGGACGAAAAAGAGATGAAGAGATGAACCAAGTCTAGCTTTCAGTCAGTCGCAACGGGGAGGGCAAAAAGAAAGGGGCAGGAGGGGGGGAAAAAGGGAAAGTTGGGGAAATAAAAGGGGGAAAAAAGGAAAAAAGGTGGAAGGACACTAAGGAAGGGTTGCTGATTAAAGGAGACGGTGTGCAATGCTTCCAACCTGGTGGGATGAGCCAGATGAAGGAGAGTCAAGGCGGAACGGGAGCCGCAGAGGAAGACCCAAGGCCATGAAGTTCAACCTTCTCTCCTGCTGCTGTGGAAACCCTGTTCTGGAGAACAAAGGGTGGACTCTTTGGTTACGTACTGGTTGCAGGCTTTGGTTCTTTCAGTTCGTCGCAGTCATTGAGGAGCCTGCAGGGAACTCAAGGAATCTGGTGAACTCTCTTCATGCAAAGTTGGAGTCTGTGCTCACCCGGGTATGCTTAGAGTGGCGCCCATGCTGGAGAAAACAGGCTACATTTGTCCCAACCCAGTTGATGATAATGGTCATGCAGCATTATTTAGCATGTTGCCAAGGCGCAAAGGAAGATGATGGCCAAGATGATCGCTCCTATCAGCAGGTTTTGGAAACCCCTGAAGACTCTTGCTTCTTCTTCCCCTTTCCCACCGAAAATTTAACCTACCCTATCCGTATCACTTTATCAACAGATGTCCTTGATTAACGTATTTTGGATTTGTTACCTTTTTGCTGAACTAAACTCTTGAACTTTGGACTATGATTTTCCTTGTTTGAACTATTTCGGGCGTTATATTTGGCATGATCTATATAATATATATCTCTGCTTTGATTTTTATTGTGGTTGTGAGTGGATTATTGGCTATACTTGAAGTGTATGTGTATTGAAAAAGTACACCAAATACTTTCCTTATTTGTGACTGTGCTATGAGCATGTATACACTATAGTTATGTTTTTGCATGAAAGCCAACAAGGGGGAGAGGAGCAACCCCTTTGGCATTGGGACAGTGATGAACAGCGTTCTAGCATTCAAAACTGCTCGAGTTTCTTGCGAATTAAAAAGCATGTATAAGCGGTATTATAATGTACTTGATGTTTCTTCTTATATATCCATGCTACGTAAAACTGTTTTTTTTAAAATAGATACAACTGATATGTATTTTGATCTAACTTGGTTTTAAGAGTTTTGCTTGAGTTTGGCATTCATCAAAAAGGGGGAATATTGTTAAACCCTAAGTTTGATGAATGCACGTTCCAAACCAAGAAGAGCAAACTCTATATGTTGGAAATCTAATATGTGTGTTTAGTGATGTTGTTTAAAGGTTCCGTCTCCAAGAGTCCTTAATGGAGCGGCAGGATATCCTTAGGAGAGAAGAACGTCTTGCGAGCTTGAATACTGGAGAAATGGATAGAACTCAAGGAAGAAGTTCAACGTCAAGAAGGTTGAGTTCCTATGTTGAAATGACTCAGACCATTGGGATAATACAGTAAAATTTAGGTTCTAGATGTATTGTACAAAGGTATATTTAACTATATGAAATATTGCTCAAAGGATAAGAAAGGAAAATAAATACTAATGTATTTTGTGATTTAATCTATTAAGGATTTTAACCGCGTATTTTGTTGAAATATATTTGTCTGCAAATAAGCTAGGGAAAGTGTATATTATTTTTATAGACTAAAGTATTTCATAAACAATATTAAAGGATTATTTTCTGTTAGGAATATTTCTTAAAAACTTCCATAATTATATCTTGCTTTATTTTAGTGTTATCTTTGAAAAACGTTTCTGAATTTTAAATCGATGTTATGAAAATAGGAAGAGCCATAAAAATAGGGAAAATCGGTTATGTGAGAAAACGTGTTGTAACTACATGAGATTCTTTTTAAAGGGAACATATTATTAAACCGGCTATATCTGATTCAAGTAACGTGAGTGGATTGGAGCTTAGCTGGTCAAGTTCCACTACAAGCATTACTCCTACAAACAACGGGGAGTTAGTTGTTGGTAGTGACTTACGGCTTGCTTCTACGCACTCATGGATTCACGTGTATAATACACTCAGTGGGAAATAAACAGACACAACAACCTTGAGCCAAATAATTCAATCACAGCTTATTTCATATTGCTACCAAGCATTTAGGATTGTTTTACAATTGAGCTGTAGTGCTTCTTTCTGTTGATTGAAGCTTGGGTATCAGTGAGTGAGAATCATAGCCGAGGTATTTCATAGAAAATCGAGTTTTAAGTGGTGTGACCACAGAGGCGGCTTGGTTTGCGAGGTTAAGAAGTTCTTGTGAACTGAAACGTGTAGTGTCTTAGTTTGTTTAGGTGTTGAACATCCTATTACTAATAGACGAAGTCCTGTGTTGCATCAGGGCACAGTTTTTTCTCTCTTTGGCGTTTGGCTTGAGGGTTCTCTGTGTTTGGAAAAATTCCCTGATTGCTCGTGTTCTCTTTGACGTTAAAGTTTACTTTTTAATTCGCGCAAAGTTAACTTAAGTTCCTCAATACAATTCACCCCCCTCTTGTATTGTCAAGTCGAAGATCCAACCACAAGATAATTATGGACAAGCCGGTTTTCGAGCGCTCCTTGTTAATATTGGACTACAACAACATTGATCGCCTTACTCATTGTCAAGTCACTCTGATTGTATAATAGCTAACCCACCTAAGTAACCTTTGGATTCAGTCGCTAATAAGGCTTGAAATTCGTAAGATATGTGGTATCCCATAATCATGATGAATGAATTACCGAATGAGACCGACTAGAGTGCCGCTACATGCGGGCGGACTTGGGGTCAAAGATTCCAATCCTACCCTGTCCCAAACCCACGAGCTGGTTATTGGATCGGACTGTGGGCCTTGGTTTTGGCACAACCATTTCGGTATGGGCGTCGTGTTTGACTTTTTTAGGCACGGTGGCGACTCCTTACTCGACAAACACTCCCCCGACGGCACTCGCGTGCGGGTTCTGTTTGCTCAAGCCCATACGTACCAACTCAGCGTCGATGTAGTCCCGAAAGCCCCGCCGCGGGGGCCCACGGTCTACAGTAAGGGTCCGTTTACATTAACCTGAAATCAACTGAACTGAAACTGAATGGAGTTAATTTGAACTGACTGAATGCATTGAACTTAATGGAAGCTGCAACTGAACTGAAATTATTCTATCTTAGCATAAATATTTTTAACTATTGATTAATGATACTTATCTTGGTCAAAGTGAATATGTCACGAAGTCACAGAGTTAGTATTCATTTTAATTTTTTCATATTTTTTATGTGGTAAAACTTCTTTTTAAAATTAGAACATATTGCACACAACACTGTCAGACCTAAATGGTGGTCTCCCCAATAAGTCATCGTGTGAAACATAGCGGGTTCTCGCGATTGGTTCGACTTAGAAAGATGCTTTGAAACTCACAAAAAGTAGGAAATACGTGAGGTGCATACTGCGGAACTATTTAGCGCAGGACAAAATAGGGGCAAAATATTTTCTTTATATTTAATTCTTAATTCATTTTCTATTTTTCAGGTTTTCTATTTGTTTATTCTCGCTTTTTTAGGGGTTTTTAAATTATTATACTAGGTGATTCTCCTTGAGTTCTACTTTTCATAACCTCTTCACTTTTGTCTGAGGACTCACATATTTTTAGATTCATTTTCTGATGTTTTCGATATATTTTTCTATGATTTTTTGTGAGTTTTTATACGCAGAAAAAAAAAAAAAAAAAAAAAAAAAAAAAAAAAAAAAAAAAAAAAAAAAAAAAAAAAAAACAAAACAAAAACAAACAACACAAAAAAAAAAAAAAAAAAAAAAAAAATTACAAAAAATAGCAAACAAACACAAAAAATAGCCCCGGTAAATATGCTGGAACCTTCCTAGAACACTGCTAAACTCCTCCTTGGAGGGCAGGGCGTCGATCAAGGCAAATCACGTATTATGAGAAAATAGATAGTGTGAAATCGGCAGGAAGATTCAAATACCGCGGAGAATAAATCTGGCGTTTATTACGCAAACGTCTGCTATCATACGCAGTTTTTCCCCTCCTCTGCCTCCTCGGCCTATAAATCGTTCTGCGCTGCCTTTGCTCATTTCGACACGTCCTATTTCTATTTTTCCGTCACCTAAATCGTGCGTATCGTCATGTTCTCATAGCTTCTCTACACTTCTCTTCATTACACTCTAGAACAATTAACATTCTTGAGTTCTAGCATCGATTCTGTTTCGGACTCCAACGCGAAATAAAGGTCGTACTCTGAAGTTACTCACCTTAAAAATCATCTTTTCTTGACTCTTCTTTAATTCTTTTGTCACTATTTTAATGTCGACCAGATGTATTATTGACGAGTTTCAATTCCAAGTCTAACACAATGTAGAAACAATCTTGAAGTCGTCTCATGTAAATTGTAGGGATTGTCTTAACGTTTTTCAAACTTCGGTTTATCAATGTCATCTTGGTCACAATTCTGATCATCTATGCATATCGCGTTGATGTCATCACTGAACATGTTTTCTTTTGTCTGATTAGCAATTCGATTCAAAGGACGTTCTTTTTAGCTTTTTACTTTAAACGATTTAGTGTATTGTGCAAGACGCAAGGTGAGAAGGATGTTACATACTACTATTATTATGCTTACTAACCTTTGTTTTCATGTTTTGTTTGTAATCACTATTCTGATGCACAACTTGAATATATATGCTTAAGAAGACCGGGAATTATGCCTGGTACCACATTTGAAGTGCAGATAATCATCGGAACGACGGGTTTTATAGGGCACCTTCTTCAATTACTAATAGTCAAAGTGATCGCGCTTATCCATTGTGTAGCAGTCTTGTTTGTACACTAATAGGCACACCCAACCTCCTACTATCTATTAGTGCGGCTTCAAAGATCCCAATCGCAATACAGTTTCTTGAACAATTCAAATTGTTATGATGGCAAACTGCACAAAAATAGAGCCCCGAGCATCAAAGGCGAGCTCCCGATGCAGGGCGGACTTGGGTTAACTGTTTCATCGCTGTAACACACTGTCCCGAGCCCACACTTTGGTTCCTGAACCTACAAATTTGTGGGCGCAATAAGTTCGAGTACACATGTTCGGGCGTCCTGTGCACAACCGTAATTATCGGCCGGCGTGCGCGCGTCCCCTCAATTCGACAAACAAAACAACCCCACAAACGCCTTCAATCACTGCGGCGACTTCCAAATGCTCTGCAGAACACTGAAGCTGAAAAGGTCCCGCCCCCTAAAAGGCGGCCCCAAGCCCGTACACGTTGTCGGCGGGACTTCAACTGCGGGATAGTCACATTGTTGACAGTGACCGACCTTGACA
>SNQN01001347.1:0-11252 GCA_008642245.1 Bassia scoparia
ACGTGGGGCCATTAATTTAGCACCAACGTTTCGGGCGTCCGTGAATAACCTTTATAGGCACGGTGGCGACTCCCCTTACTCGACAACACTACCCCAACGCACTCACGTGCGGGTTTCGTGGCTCAAGCCCACGCAAAGCACCTCGATGTAGTACCAAGCCGCGCGCCCGCTATACGCGAGGGCGCGGCCCACGTCCTACAGCTAGACTTGCTATTTATAACCTAAACTCGAACTTGTGATGCTATTGAATGACATTAATTAAACTTGAATTTGTAAACCTRAACTGAATTTCTAAACTTGAGAATTGATTAAAGTTTTTCCGAACTGTATAAACTTGCAATTCTGAACTGAAATAAATTAATTTTGCAATTTTGATTGCAGTATGAGACTTGAAAAACAAGGCAGTGAAAGAAAAGGTGAGCATGAGATACATCTCCTTGGTTATAGAACAAGCATATATGATCTTTGCTAATACCAATATTGAGCAGTCTATCCTTGGTTTTTAATTTGCCTAGCATGATCAGCTAAAGAAAATAAACCTGTGCTTTGGACCACACTGAAACACACCAAATGACTTCCTGTGATGAATGTTGAAACTGTTTCAGCTTGCGGTAAATAGAACTCACAAAATATAATTTTAGATAGTCCCCCAGTTCTTTTTGTGCATAATTTGTCTATAAATCCAAGGCCATGGCTCCTCATTTTATAACACGACATTCCCCAAATGTTATTATGGTCGATTCTCCCTTCTCCCCCTGTCTCTCTCTCTCTCTCTCTCTCTCTCTCTCTAAAACACATCAAATTCACATTAAAACTCTTTCAAAAATTAAACAAATTTTCTTCTGCAATAAAAGTTATTCTTTCTAAAGTTCAAATATGATGGTTCATTGGGGTTCTTAAGAGTTTTCAAAGGGTCCTAAAGTCCTTACAAAATCACTGTGTTGCAAGGTAGTTTGAGGCCAATTTCTAAAATTCTTAACACCTTTTTTGCATGCTTGTTAGAAATTTTACTTTCTGTGTAATTTGCATGTAAATTTGATTAAYAATTACTTGACTTGAATTAAAATCAACATTGGGAAAACCTTTAATTCTTGTTGAATGCTTTAATGCTTGTTGTAGGCGCGTGCCCTCGTCGGGGCCTACGTCTTACGTCGATTTTGAATTAATCCTGCACGTAGGTGCGTTGGGGTGTGTTGTCGATAGAGGGGATCGCCACCGTGCCTACAGGTTAATCATGGATGCCTTAAACATTGGTGCAAAACTAATGACCCCACTATTTGGTCTGGTAACAAATTTGTGGGTTCGGGGACATGATACGGAAATGATCTTTGACCCAATCTGCCCGCATGTAGCGGCCTCTAATCGGTCTCATTCTAGTTTCATAAATCATAATCATTGAATTTAAAGAGCCTATTGATTTTTCCTTAAAAAGCGCACTAAAAAAGTTACAAAAGTTGATTTCTATTATACACGTATTGCTACCTATCCTAATGATTGTGACTATTTCGAATTAATCAAATTAATATGGTGCCTAAAATCTGTTCGTCCATAATTAATTTGAATTTAATGTGATTCAAGAAAATTCCGGTCTTGATTAAGCAATTAAGAGAGTCATGGGCGCAAAGATCCAGAATAATATATATATATATATATATATATATATATATATATATATATATATATATATATATATATATATATATATATATATATATATATATATATATATATATATATATATATATATATATAATGTATAGAAATCAAAACTCAAGTGTATACAAATCAACGTACCTTGTTTCGCTATTAACACAAAAGAAAACAAAGCAAGATTAGAGTGACAAAAACTTTGCTTCCAATTGAATTGCTTATCGAAACAAAGAAAATCGTTAACATTAACAATTATAATCAAAACGATTGCAATAAGTTGAAGCAATTGAAATCGAATGAATTTACATGATTAAAAAACCAAAAGCAAAACGAAATTCAATGAATTATATTAATCCGCAAGTATTAACAAGAGAAGAGGGAGAGTTTGATTGAATAGCCTCAAAATTTATAACTAAATCCGCAAAGATAMAACTTCGAAAGCTACGATGAATTCGAGGGATTTTTGATTTTGAAAGTGGTTTGTGTTTGTGGATTGATGTTTAATGTGAGAGAATTTTGAGAGCATTGAATTGCACTTCGTATGATGGTATTTGTTGATTGAATACTGGTTTTCGTTGATTTTTGATTAAACATCAAGAGCATGTATTTATAGGGGTATCGAAAAAAGATAGGCAAAATACGAAATCAAACATACTGAGAATAACCGTATATACGGTCTAAGGACCGTACATATGATCACTTGGGCCATATATACAGTTGTGGCTGATGTGGCAAGAGTGATCCGTACTTAATTCTAATTTTATCTATCTTTTCATTCGGGAATTAATATTAGTGTTTTTGCATCTAAATGCCATCTGAATTAACCTTTATCCACTTTTGGATAAACTTGGTGGAGAAGATTAATTTAAAATATTCCATATAATTTCCAAATTTTCTGAATTTATACATGAATTTCTGAATTTATTAATTTTCGAAAATCATTTTATAAAACTTGTAAAAATAATAGAAAATCAAAGAAAAAAGAGAAAAATAATCGAAAAATACTAGGAACTCTATAAATGATAAGAATAAAATGAAAAGTGGAAATTAGAGAAATAACATATAAAATATTCTAAAAATCCTAAAAATAAAGAAAAAAAAGTCTAAAAATAGAATATAATTAAAATAAATAAAAAGAAATACTTTCCGCCTATTATTGGGCCCTCGGCGTATGATTTCAAACTCAACTTATTCAACTTTTAGAAATGGATGTGGTTTATGGATTTTGTCGCAACTTTCAAAATCAAATCTATTTCGAAATGTCATACTTTTCCTTATCGGCTATTCAATTTGGGGAGACATTTTTAGGTGTCTAAAGTATACCCCACTTTGGCTAAGTCTAGAGAGAAGCTTGATCTCATAAGACGAAAGTCAAAGTATTCTATTAAGGACGGAGGATAACTCAAGACGTTCTGTGATCTTGAGTTACCCTTTTCGCCGGTACCTGCAAAACAACGGTTAATTTTACCTGTTACCGCGCCCCATGCGACTATATTCCCTTGGAAGCGCTTACATCCTTGGGAGATTCTTCTCCTTACGTCTGGCCTTGGCTTTTTCAGGAGAACAACAGTGACTTGAAAATGATAGTCCTAAGTCAGCATTAAAGACTACCTTGATAACGGTATAGTCTGTTTTAATGCCAAGAGAGACTTGAAAATGATAGTGCTAAGTCAAGATTAAGGACTACCTTAAAACGGAATAGGTATGTTACTATGTTGTAATGCCGAGAGAGACTTGAAATGAAAGCCCTAAGTCATGATTAATGAAAGACGTGTCCCGCACCTAACAAAGATAATATTTTACCTAACTAATCCTCCTAACTATGTATTAGGGTAAGTCAGGGTCGATCCCACAGAGAAGATTCAATTAATTATCGATCGCTATAAACTACAATTAGCCGAGTAAAACAAACTTTTACGATTGAGTAACTATGAAATAATAAAATAAACTAAAAATGAAAATGTCTAAGATTATGTATCTTCACTAGCATAATTGATGTAAAGAAAAATTCCTACCCAAGTTTAATCACTAGTTCAAGAGGAAAGGTAACCCTATAAAATACCATAAACCTCTCCTGAGTAGTTATGGCTTCCCTAAATTGCAATCAAGTCTACTCACATGGAATCATACAAATTAGAGACTTTGAACACAAAACCCTTGCTTCCTAACAATCCGTTCTACCTACTCCCGTGGAGAATTTCATGTCCTTAATTGAAATAATCAAATCCGTCAAAACCAAACTCCCGCTGTGATAGAGACAATGGAATCATAACAACAATCATTATCCCTAATCTAGTGTTGTCAAAAGCACAATCAATTAAGCAAGAACAATTGGTATTTAAATTGGGGGAAAAAATAAATCAAACATCAGTCATGACTAGGGTTTACCTTAACCCTAGATTATTAATCTACTCAAACATAAAAAAAACAAAACTAAGAACTAAAGTAATTAACAAAGAAACAATAAAAAAAATAAAACTAATTTAATTCTTGAAAAGAAAGGAGTATACGCACAAAAACATATAACATGTGTTCGAGGCTCGCCGAATATTGCCTCCCCCAAGCAAGTGGAGGTTCCACCCTTTACTAATTCTCCCTTTTAAGTTAAAAGCCTTGTATAATTAACATGCATGGGCTCTTATTTATTGGGCCTATTAGTTGCTAGGATACATGGTTAGTGAAGGATGGCCATGGGGCCGCGGTTTCGCTCAATAAATCGCAATAAGGTTGCGGTCTTTGCTGTTTTTATACTTTCTCGCCAACAAAATCTAACTTCTTGCTTACTAGGCATGGTAAATTATGAATTTTCAATGCCCTGTTGCAATAGGTCTTTAAAATCATCGCGAAAAGCAATAAAATGATCCAAATGCTCCGCAATTATCCAAACTTTTGGACAATTTCCAATCAACTCCAATAATCCTAGCCAATTAAGCCAAATCCTACAAAAAATAATACAAACATACCCAAAACGAGTAATATCGAAATATATAACAAATAAGGCTCAAAAGAATTAAATATGAATAAAAGTATGACAAATATCAATTAAATATGGCATATAAAAATGCGTATTTTATCGACTTATAAAATTCCCCACACTTAACCTTTACTCGTCCTCGAGTAAACAAAGCAAAAATAAATAGACACTACTCTAAGAAAGCAATAAATYCTATACTCATTGTCATAGGAATCACGATTACACTTAGCATGTGCAACAAGCCCTTTAAACCCCTAGGGCCTAGGCTATCCTAGTGGACGAGTATGGTCTCAGAATGTTTTCAGAAGGCATACAAAGCCAAAATGCATGGATGCAAAAGAAAAAAAATGYAGAAAAGTAAACTGAAATGCACTAATCAATATGAAAATGCAATTAAAATGCACCTAAATGAAGTAGCTAGTTCCTCTCCCCCACACTAGACATTTGCTTGTCCCAAGCAAACCAAGTGAATATGCAAACACATTATACAAACCAAGTGATTATTTGAAAGCTAAAAATCATTTTTGTTCAAAAACTATTGTTAGTCTCACATATTAATAAGTATGGATGAAACAATAATCTCATGACACCTTTTAGATGGCCAACCAATCTTACCGCTTTTTTCTTCAAGCTTGACGTCCCCTAAAGGCGCTCACCATTACCTCTTACCTCACTTCAATTTGATGACCTTTGTTGGGGCTTGAACAAAATCTTGCCCTCCACCATTAAGAGACCAAAATGCATAGGAAATCAAGAGGACTTTTGAAGGGTAAGTTTAGGTGATAAAGGTGAGAAGAGGTAATTTGGGATTGTGGTGATAATTATAACAAAAAACAATCTAATTGAGAGAATAGCACTTGACATCTCCGACCATAAGATGTAAATGCCACAAAAACTCCAACTAAAAATACAATTATTTCATACCAACAACAAATCAAATCAAAATTCTTCCTTATCATTTCCAACAATACACAACACATTCTCCCTTACTTTTTCTCACCAATTTTTACGGGATATTTGATGTTTTGTATCCCATAATTTTTCATTGTTTCCTCTTTTTTTCTTCTTGTTTTTTTTCAACATTGTTCTTTTTATTTGTTTTTTCGTAACAACCTCCTTCCTACTAGCTCAACATTTCAAATCATATGCCTTCACCACATAAAACTTTCATATCTAAACAAAGAATTACAATCCAGACATAGACTTGTAACACAAAGGTTGTCAAGAAAAAATAAAAAGGCTCAAAAAGGCTAGCAAATGTGAGATGTAAAAACAAAACAAAAATCCTAATGATGTCTCTGAAAGATCTAATCAATAAGAAATGCCTCAATCATATTTCCAAACAATTCAGTGAACGATCTCAGGAAACTAATTAAAATGCAACTCCCAATTGAGGCGATCAAGGAGGAACGATGATATGAGACTTACAAGGTTCTAACCTCCAATAAGTACTTATCGYAAAAGAAGAAAGCAAAACCATCTTACCACAAACAATACCATCACAAAGGATTTTATGTCACCATACCGAATTACTCATCCATTACCAATCAACTCATGAAAAACAGAGAATCATTTTATTTTCGAAAATCACTTATCCACAAATCAGCATGAAAATTTATTCAATATGAAACTAATACTATATCACTCCAACGACTTACTAAGAGCAACAAGAGAAGTTTATTGTTCACTTCGCATGAAACAAGTCCATGTGGGACAGTAGAAGGTACGTGAATGGAATGCACCACCCCTTAAACATATTGTCGGGCCGTCTCTAACAAGGCGTGAGCCTCGTCCAAGTTGTTGCTCTCCTAAAACTCCTATATGCAACCAGTGGCAGACCCAATATTTTAGATGTAGTGTAGCACGAACTAAAAATAAAATTTGTAGTGTAGTTAWATTTAATTAAAACAAATTACAAATTATTCTATTAAGTTATATAAATACATAACATCAAATTTCAATATGCATAAATGGTTTAAGGGTTAACCACTCCCAAATCCTTATAATATCAAGTGTAGTACAAATGAGAACAACTTATAAATTATTGCATTAATGTAGTATAATTAAAAAAATTCAAATTATTATTTGAGGTTCTATGAGTAGATATTATTAAATTAAAATAAATATCAAGTAATATTTGAATATCTTCTATTTTATTTTATTCCATATAAAATATTATATAAATTAAATTTGGGTTATAATATTTTTATATAGTTTTAGCTGTCCAATTCACAATTGTTTTAAAAAATTTATGTATAGCACATAGAGAGATTTGTGGACCATGAGCTACAAAGAGTGTAGCTTTACATTAAGCAACGTTGTGGATATTTACATTGCTAGTTAAAACAACTAATCTTTTATGGCAAGCTACAAGACATTGTAGCCCACCATTGGAAGTGCCTTAGGGAGGCATATCGGCGAGCCTCGAACACGTGCTGTATGTTTTTGTGGGTTTACTCCTTTCTTTTCAAGAATTAAATTAGTATATTTTTTTTTATTGTTTCTTTGTTAATTATTTTAGTTCTTAGTTTGTTTTTTAATGTTTGAGTAGATAAAATCTAGGTTAAGTAAACCCTAGTCATGATTGATGTTTGATTTATTTTTCCCCCAATTTAAATACCAATTGTTCTGCTTAATTGATTGTGTTTATGCCAACAAATAGATTAGGGATAACGAGTGTTGTTATGATTCCATTGTCTCTATCACATCGGGAGTTTGGGTTTGACGGATTTGAATTTTCATATCAAGGACATGAAATTCTCCACGGGAGTAGGTGAACGGATTGTTAGGTTAGGTTGTGTTCAAGTCTCTAATTTGTATGTTCCAATGGGAGTGAGGTTTAATTGCATTTAGGGAACCATAAACTCGGGATAGGTTTTATGGTATTTTATAGGTTTACCTTTCCTCTTGAACAAGTGATTAAATTTGGGTAGAAATTTATCTTTACATCAATTACGTAGTGGAATACTTAATTTTAGACATTTTCATTTAATTTATTTTATTAGTTCACAGTTACTCAATCGTCTAAGTTTGTTTTTACTCGGCTAATTTAGTTCATAGAATCAGAATTAATTGAATCTTTCTGTGGGATCGACACTGACTTACCCTACTACATATTAGGAGGATTAGTTAGGTAAAATATTATTTTTAGGTCGCGACACGTCTTCAAAATTTGGCGCCGTGGCCGGGGAAGGTAACATATTAATTCTTGGTTTGCTTAGAATTTTAATTAGTTTGAGTTTGTATATTTTGTTTTTGTTTGTAATTATTGTGGTCAAATTCTTGTGTATAATTCATTTGTTTATGGATTCAATCATTATTATGGGAAGTATTATTATTATTATTATTATATTATTATTATTATTATTATTATTATTATATTATTATTTTATTATATTATTATTATTATATATTATTATTATTATTATTTTATTATTATTATTAATTATTATTATTATTATTATTATTATTATTTATTATTTTATTATTAATATTATTATTTATTATTATTATTATTATTATTATTATTATTATATTATTATTATATTATTATTATTATTATTATTATTATTATTATATTGTATTATGAGGTTATGGGTACAATTTTATGGATTATAATGTTTCGATTATGATGAATCATATTATAATTCTTCTAATTTTGCATGAATTCCTATGAATATTCTCATGTTCCTTACAATGAGTGTTATGAGAACAATTATGATCCTCTTCCCAATATGATTTTAAAGATTTTCTCATTCTCAAGAACCTAAGTCTTCTCTCGAGCTTGCTTAAAAAATATATGGAAAGTCTGAGAGATTTCTTAGTTCTTCTAAGAATTTTGAAAATACAAATGGTGTGTCATATGATGAGTCTTATAAGAATTCTTATGGCCCTCCTCCCAAGTGACTGTCAAAGTAATTATCAATCTGAGCGAAGTCATCTATGTCAAACTTAATGCTGACTCTTTTGAACTTTATGAAGAGTCAAAATGAATGAGATGAGAAAATAAAGACCGAATTATTGGAGTGGTTGAGGACACTAAAAATTACAAGTGTAGTAAACTAGTTACAACCAGTGGTAAATCACTCTTTGATGTATGGTGATGACGATGGCTTAAATTTGATGGAGAAATCTGTCAGTGGAGGAGATTTATAATGCTGAAGTTGAGAATATGAAGGAAAGTGAGGGAGTAAGTTGTGAGATTGAAGAGTCCATTGTAGAAGAGGTTTATGAGGTGAGAGTGTGAAAGTTAATGAATGTTTAGTGCCAAGACGTTGGTTTTTGAGTCTCATACTCATTCTTCTCAAGAAAAACTTGACCTTATTCCCTCGTCTTTACCCTTACATCTCCCATCTTTTCTCTCATCTCCACCATTAGTCCATGATGATTTTGTGAACAAGGATACTCATGTTGGATGCAGTTGTGTAAAAGTCTTTTGTTATTCCAAATGAGGTAAATAAGGTTTTTTTTATTTTCTTTTTTCTTGAGTCTAGTTTTTCTTTGTAAATATCTTAGAGTCTTGGATTCTTGTTGTAGACACCCAAATGTGTCTCCCCAAATGAGTACCGATGATGAACATACCACAGTTTCGTGATCAATTTGATTCTGAAAAGACGCAGCTGAACTCATAAAACAAAGCTTGAAATATGTGAAGTCATGCTCAAAATCATGAGGCAAGGTCAAATAAGAGGCAAAAAGTATTTCTTTTATTTATTCTAATTATTTTCTATTTTTGGAATTTTCTTTTAACTTTAGAATTTTTTAAATAATTTATAGTGGTGATTTCATCATTTCATTGCATCTTTCTCATTTTTTGAGTTCACCAGTATTTTAGATTATTTTTACAATTTTTCTATAATTTTCTATGAATTTACAATATTTACAAAAATCAAAATACGCAAAAATTACATAAAAAATCAGAAAATACTTTAAAAATACATGGAATGTTCTAGAACCCCTAGAACCGTATTTCTTGCAAAAGGGAATGTCTAGGTTCATTCACAATCCGAGAAGAATCGGAATATTTTCGAAGAATATCGGAATAATTGAGCGTATAACGCTCGTGTTTTTGCTTTTTCGTGCATATAAATACCTCTTGTGCCTCATTTTCGACAACCTTTCACACGTTACGAAGCTCCTTATACGTGCTTATTCTTCTTCACTCTCACTCATACTCTCTTTTCACCAACAAATACATACAAATACAAGTTCTTGCGTTCATTTCAAATCATATTGACGAGCGAACTCAGGTATAACTCTGAGGTACTCACCCAAACCTTCATTTCGCATTCTTTTAACTTGATTAATAATTGTTACGAGTTCTAATTCAATTAATAAATGTAGAACCCACTTTTAAATTGTTTTCATGTAATACGTAGGACTATTACCACTATTCGTTGTGTTCATCTTTAATTTCATCTTTGTTTTTAATCTTGTTATTATCATTATTAACTTATTATTTGTTTTTATTATTATTATTATTATTATTATTATTATTATTATTATTATTATTTATATTATATTATTATTATTATTATTATTATTATTATTATTATTATTATTATATTATTATTATTATTATTTATTATTATTATTATTATTGCTATCGTCCATACTAACATATTCGTTTGCATTGTTTAGCGATTCAAGGTGAATCTTAATAATCTACATTTGTTCTACCCTTTGTCATGATAGCGATTCAAGTAGGGATTTTATGTAGATATTATTATTAATATATATATAATTATATTATTTCTATTATATTAATATATATATATATATATATATATATATATATATAATAATATATATTATATATATATATAATATATAATATATATATATATATATTTTTAATCATATTTGATATTTTTAAATAAGACCGGATTTAATTGCTTGTACATTAAAGTCAGATAATTATGGACAACCAGTTTTCTAGCTCCACGTTAATATTGACTAACAACAAAGTGATCGCCTTATCCATGTAGAAATCGTTGTTGTATAATAGTACCCACCTAGTACCTTAGGGTTAGTGCGCTAATAAGGCTTGAAATTGCTAAGAATATGTGTATCCATAATCATGTGAATGGAATTACAATGAGACCAGCTAGAGCCGCTGTATGGGGCGATTGGGTCAAAGATTCAATCCATACCATGTCCCCCAACTACGAGCTGGTTACTGGATCGGACCGTAGGGCCTTTGTTCTAGCACCAACGTTTCGGGCGTCCGTGATTAGCTTTATAGGCACGGTGGCGATCCCTTACTCGGCAAAACTCCCCAAGCACTTCACATGCGGGTTCTGTGGCTCAAGCACAACAACACATACATCGATGTAGGCCCAAGCCCCGCGGGGCCCACGGTCTACACTTTATATTCTTATTCTATTATCTCGTATCTTTATTTGAGATGCATGCAGATGCATTTGACATGCTTTTAAGACTTTGATGAGCTATTATTTGAAGCGATTGGAATTTACTAAGAATTTCTCTTCTCTCTTTCTTATTTTACACTAACTCTTGCATTGTAGGTTATCTTCCGCCAACCCACTCATGGTACATTCTTCCTCTCATTCTTTTCCATTTTTGGTTGCATACATAGGTGGATCCTTATGTTATATTATAGTGATGC
>SNQN01001347.1:26389-98221 GCA_008642245.1 Bassia scoparia
TGTGGGCCCCACGCTCGGGTGCGGTCTCGAAACTCCTGAAGCGAGCCGTTTTGCTCGGGTGCGCGTTTTTGCTTAGGAAATTCATAACTAGTTTTCCACAATAGAAAAAATTATGGAAAAATAGTCGTAAAATTACTTGTAAAAAATAGTGCATTATGTCAAAATTTCGTAAATTTTGGAATTGTTTTCATAATTTACWTAACTATCGCAAAATTAATTAAATTGTTGAAAATTCCAAAAATTGTCAAGAATGCTTAGAAAAATTCAGAAAAATTCTATAAAAACGTCTAAAAAAATTTAAAATCATTTTGAAATTAAAACTTATTTTTAAGGGTGCTTTGGGCAARAAAAGGTGCTTCGACTTTGCAAATCGAGATTTTAGAGCATTGTTTAAGACAATTGTTCTTTAGAATTGGACCAATTGCATTGTGGTATAGTTTTATTATTGGCCTTTATGGAGGGAAAAATGTAGGTATCTACAGAAGCCCCCCACTTTGGCTGTGTCTGTAGAGATGTAAATCTCATAAGACAGCAGTCAAAGTGCTCAATACCTGCAAAACAAAGGTTAGTTTTACSTGCACCTGTGGGTGTAAGAGCTTTCGGAAGCTCCTCGTTCCTCCAGCTTGATCTTGAAATTGAAATGCCTCCAAAAGTACATTAGGTTCAACAATTGGACAAGCTTGCAAGTATAGTTTGACAGTCGAGATGACACAGATTTTTGTGCATATGCAATCCCACAAAGGTCAATTTTTGTGAGTTTAAGATATGAAAATGATGAATTTGAGAAAGAAGTGGAATAGAATTGCAATCTTACAAGATGGAATGGAGACCTACAACAATCACAATGTTGTAGGTAGAATGAATCTTCCAATAATCGCAACATTGAAAGATGGAACGCAAAAGTAGAGATGGAATGTAGAAGGGGATCTTGCAATGATTGCAACATTACAAGATGGAACGCAGACCTACAACAATCGCAATGTTGTAGATAGAATTGGAATTAGAAATGGGAAGCCTTGCAAAAATCGTAACTTGCAAGACATGGCGCAGTCCTACAAAAATCACAATGTTGTAAGTAGAATTGAAATTGAATTGAAAAGTCTTACAAGGATCGTGACTTGCAAGATAGAATGCAGACCTACAAAAATCGCAATGTTGTAAGTAGAATTGAATTGGAAATAGAAAGTCTTACAAGAATCGCAACTTGCAAGATAGAGCGCAGACCTACMACAATCGCAATGTTGAAGTAGAATCGAAGTTGAAAATAGAAATCTTACAAGAATTGCAACTTGCAAGATGGAACGCAGACCTACAACAATCACAATGTTTTAAGTAAAATTGAARTTGAAAATAGAAATCTTACAACAATCGCAACTTGCAAGATGGAATGCAAACCTACAACAATGGCAATGTTGTAAGTAGAATTGAAGTTGAAAATAGAAATCTTACAAGAATCAGAACTTGCAAGATGGAATGCATACCTACAACAATCGCAATGTTGTAAGTAGAATTGAAGTTGAAAATAGAAATCTTACAAGAATYGCAACTTGCAAGATRGAACRCARAYCTACAACAATTGCAATGTTATAAGTAGAATTGAAGAGAGATGACTCAATGGGTTGTCATGGAGGTAGCTTGACTTTGAACTTTGAGTTTGACATTGACCTTGAATTTAGACTTTGACTCTGAATTTGATTTTGACTTAGGGTTGACTCAAGGGAGACCAAGATCGAGGYCTACGAGTGGAGCTTTCTATGCATAGACATGAGTGTGCCCTTGAAATTGATGTTGATCTTGAAGGTTGGAACTGGACAAGCTAGCCCCCAGGAGAGGCTTAACTGGACTTCGAATTTGATGAGACCATGGACACTACCCACTTGTATAATGAAAGGAGCCCCCCAACTTGAAGTTGAAATTTAAAATAATATGAGCACTAAGCCCCCATGTTGACTGAGTCAAAAGAGTCTAAAGGGTCAATTGAAGAATGGGCTAGAGTTCGAAAAATAGAAAGGTTGAAATTTATGACTAAGGGTTGACACAAATGTGAGGCTGACACGGTTGGTCTTGAGATGCTGAAACGAAAGTGAGTCGATGTTAGGATCTAGACTTAGAGGGGTATTTTCGAATTCTAGAGAATCGAACCACTCATTGAGATGAACCTCGATTTGTTTTTATTAACTTGGTCGGACCTCGAGGTGAGGCTACCTACGTATCCTTGCGGAATCAGACCGATCGTAGTTTGTGAGGTCGTGTGTGCATGTGATAGACAATGCTCATTCGGAGAGGAATTTTGAGGTTGTAATGTAGGCTTCGCTTTGAGGGTRTGAGGCTTGAATTGCACTTTGATTTTTGTTTTTGCACTGAATTTTTGACAAGCTTTTGATTTTGAAAACTTGACAATTGAACTTGAGGTTTTGATTTGACTTTGCCTTTAGTATTTTATGTTAGCTTTAGCTTTTGAGGCTTTGGAGTTGAGCTTGAAATTGGTTTGTCCTTATGTTTTCATATTTTGGTGTATTTTGAATGGTTTTGATGTGTGTATAAAGGAAATGGCTAGTAATGCTCAAAAGATTGTAGTGGCTGTTGTTTGTGTTGTTAGAAGGTAAATGGCGGGGAATGGAATTATTTTGTGGGCTTGAACAGAGGCCTCTCGAGCGGTCATTTTGATTTTACATCTTTTTTGCTTCTGCTCTTTTGTTTTTGAGGTATTTAGTGGTAGAGGAGTCTCACACTTGAATTTGAAAAGAGTAATTAAAAAGAAAGACTTATTTTATTGGATATTCGAAAATTGAAGAAGAGCTACATACTTTTATATCGACCTTAAGACATAGATCAATTTTAAAGAAACGCGCAACTCTTGGCTTGTAGGATATGACTCTTTTTATTGACTCAAATGGAGAGCGCTGTGGACCTGTAACTAGTATTGCTATTCTAATGCTGGTGGCTCCCAATGGTTGCTTTTGGATCGTTGATGTTCTCCTGGAGGATAGGCGAGTACGGACCATTCCTTCTACCATGTTTGGATCTTATCGCCTTAAGTACCCAACATCATTAGTGGTCTGCCTATTTCCACCATAATGGTACTTAAGTAACGCTTTGGGTCCATTCTGTCCTGTTTTCCGGCAGGTCGATTGAGCTGGGCTATAGGAGAGTTGAGTCCCTTGATTGTTTCCACTTTCTAAGTGTTCCTCTACACAGCTTCAAGGGTGTGCATGTCCCTTGGAGGCCTTCTTGCTTCCTGTATCGCCATTATTGCTAGAGAGTACACAAGCATTGACCTCTACCTAATTTGCTTGCTGCAGCATTGGAAGCTGAGCCTGTTTCTTGTTGGGTAACTTGGGTTTGGGACTTTTGAGCCCGAACTTCTTCTAACTAGGATCCCTCTATGTAAAGCTGGTGAGACCTCAATGGGTTGAACACTTAAGAGGCACTTGGTACTTGGGCTGTAGATTTTTTTCCCATTAGGACTTTGATCTCCTCCGTTGCTATTGGTCATTTGAGGCTTTTCCCTTGCCCCCTTCAAGAAAGGCGTGAAGTCTTCTTTTTTCACCTTCGCCTTTTGGTAATTTCCAGTCCCTTAGACTTTATGGACGTTGGGTATTGACCTAGATAGGTTTGGAAACTCTTCTTTGAGTTATGTTATCCCAATCATCGATCTTCTTTCCTGTCTAAGACACAGCTAGACAAAACATCAAAGCTGCGGTCAAATAGTAGCTCAAAAGCTGCGGTTTCTGAACCGCAGCGCTTTTGGGGGCGCGGCTTTTGTGTGATATCAAAGGCTGGCGGTTAAAACCGCGCAGCATTCTTAAGCACCACAAATGCTTGCGTGTTTAGGGAAAACCGCACGTTTTGACTCAATCAAAAAGCTGCGTTTTCGCCCCAAGCGCCATATAGTTTCTTTGTATTTCCTTTCTATATTGTGTATATTTCTATATTATATGATTATCATTCAATGATCAGTCATATATAATTAAACTTCAATGTCATAGTATATTTATTAACTTCCATTATATATATTATATTCCATGTCATATATATATATTATTTCAATCTCAGTTCAATAATTTGTCAATGCTATACGTAACGTACGAGCCCCCCCTGTAGGTCTTCATGATGTCATTAGTAGTTATTAACTTGGCCAAATAATTCAGTTGTCCAGGTTCAAAGTATACTCAATTACAAATGAACTTAATCACTTCAATATATCACAGATCATAACACTGCAAAACAGATCGGACAAAATTAGATGTCAATTTTACAAAAAAAAGAAACAAATCTACTTCCAGAATATTTTTTTCTTCTCTACAAAAATTTGAGTTTTGAACAAGAAACTTCATTTGAGCCACTAATGATCCTCTACTGCTCCTAAACCTGAACAAATCGCATAATAACTACATAGAAAGAGTTAACAATCGGATGTCCAGAAAAAATCCAGAAATAGATACGAAAATCATATAATAAATAAAATACTACACTCCAGACAACTTACCACGAAATAATGTTAGATGTTTAAGTCAAAGGAAAAAAATGTACGAAATCTATTAAAAATTTGAATAATTGATTATCAAACACTAACAAAAAACCGAAAACATGCATAATTAATCGAAAAAAATCGAAACATACTTGAATCGAAATGAAAATACAATTGAATGAAAATTTTTCACGATTCACGAGTTGCCTGATATCTACAATCTCAGATTCACAAGCTCCAGAATAATCGAACAAGTATTGCAAATGAAAATCAAGATAACCAGAATCTGCACCTTCAACCAGATCGGATCACACGCAGTTCGTACCACGCACCGCGTTCACCCAGACACACGACTTTCGTCGACATCCCTCGAGCCTTGCTCAGCCTCGTCGCACCACCGTCGACTCCTTAGCCTCGTCGGCGACTCATTCGCTTCCTAACCTGCCGTTTGACTTGATTATAAACTTATAATAACACAAATTTAAATAGAGATTCAGAAACCAGGATCATCAATAAAAACTGACCCACAATGAGAAACTGACCATGATCAAACTTGACTCTCGCAACCGAATAGAGAAGATGAGCGGCGCGACGGTGGGATTGAAAAGGAGATGTCCAGTTTAGGGATGAAGAGAGAAGAAGTGAAAGAAAGTAGAGGAAAGAAGGGGAGTATAGGGAGAAATCAGAGAGCGCTGCAGAGGGGTAGACTAGGTTAGGAGTTAGGCGTAAGTAAATGGGAGAGGAGAAGATTAGCGGTTGGGCTTATCGTACAAAGGGCTGAGAGCGTCGGTACGTCTGGTGTTTGTTGACGTTGTGTTGCTTTTACAAAACAAGCTGCCGGTCAGATCAAAACACGCGTTTTGTCTGGATTTCCCTATTTGTTTTATGACCGATCCTAAGCTCAGGTTTTAAGCTGCGTTTTTCTAAACCGCTCAGCTCTTGACTCTCAAAATCTGCGGTTTGACATAACGCAGCGTTTGAGGCGCGCTTTTGAGCTTTCTTCACTATGAGACGTTTGAACACTCTAGGAGGGCGTGAGTGTCCAATGTCGAGTTGGAAGATAGAGGCAACAATTCTTTTGCCATGCCTTTGAAGGGTCAAGCATGGTTGAATTGTCGGGTTGTAGTCTCGGGAATTCCTACGGTCTCCTTGAATTTAGGTAGGTAGTTGAGCAGCGATCTTCTTAGAAGTTTCTCTAATTACAAGAGTCCTTCCTTGGGGTTTGGAACCTTATTGCTGCTGAGCTCTGCTTCCATCCTGAACTTTCTCATGGCCTCCTAGTTAAAGTTTGTGGTGACTCATCTTGAGGCATATTGAATCCTCTTCCTCATCTTCACCTGACTTCTTCTCGACTTTCTTTTGCAAGTCAGCCAACTATTTTTCAGTTTGGTCCATCCTCCTGTTCATCTTTTACAMTTCAGCTAGAACATCAGCAAGGGTAGCCTCTTGACCTATGTGTACTGACTCAGACCCTTCTGACTTGTCTTGGACAATGACGGTTCTCTTAACCAACCTCGAGCCTTCAGTTCGCTCCCAAATGGTTTTCTCTTGACCTTTGTTGCGTTATGACAAGGAAAGCTCCACTCGATTWGACATTGAAGCAAACTCAAACTCGRTCTAAGACTTGAACTCGACCCTAAGACCAACTTGTGCTTAAACTAGGCTTGATATTAGTTTGAAACTTGACCAAACTTAAACCTCTACGTAAGTTGAGGTGCTTAGACCGAGGCTCAATGGACTTAAGTGTTTGGCTTGATTGATTAGTACCTCGATCTGGTTTGAAGTACTAAGGGGTTTTGGACTTGATTTGGGCTCGACACTTGTGTTTGACTTGACATGGATTGGACTTAAACTTGACACGGGTTAGTACCTTGGTCCGGATTAAGGTACTTGGACTCACTAGACTTGCATTTGGACTCGGGATTATGTTTGGAATGGACTAGACAAAGACCTTAGTCTATTTTGAGGTGTTTGGGCTGGACTCAAACTAAACTTAAGAGTTGGTTACATAGGTAGTGMACCAGTGCCAATCTTAAGCGAGCCCCCCCGGTCTATCTCGAGTGTAGAACACACTCATATGAGACGTGTTGCCTAGAAAGCGGATACTCAGTGCCAACGACCTAAGTACCGCGTAATGCAAGTTGCCTAGCACCACATGTTCAATATTACATTGGTGAATTCGYGAGACTTTTTTTAGTTTCATTTACTAATTCAATAGGGTTTAAAACCCCAAAGAACTACCCAGTGGAGTTGCCAAAAAACTTTACGAGCATGGGGCGTCACCGGGCCGGACTGGGTTCGGTCCCTTTTCCCCGCGGGGTACAGACTCGGTCGAGACACCGTTTTGCGAAGAATTGAATTCTTGCTATTTTGCATAGTGTGAGTATGCTTGGCATTGAGGGTCATAGAAACTCGAAATCGAATAGAGAAGTTGCCACACGCACTTCTTTCGGGAAGCTGCGTGTGTAGACACCTAAATGTGGTCTCCCCAAATGAGTAATCCGTGATGAAACATACCGCGTCTCGCGATTGTTTCGACTCAGAAAAGATGCTTTGAACTCACAAAAGTTGAAATACGTGAGGTAATACTCGGAACTAAATTGGCAAAGGAAAATAAGAGGGGCAAAAAACATTTTCTTTTATTTATTTTAATTATTTTCTATTTTTAGGTTTTCTTTTCTTATTTTTAGGATTTTTTAAAATAACTTATATTGTGATCTCCATAATTTCCACTTGTTCATCACACTCTCCACGATTTTTCTGAGCTCACCAGTATTTTTAGATTATTTTTCTGATTTTTCTACATTTTTCTATGATTTTATAAGTTTTTATACGCAGAAAATACAAAAAAATACAAAATACACAAAAAATACTCCGAAATACGTGGAACCTTCTAGAACACTCTAGAACTCCTTGCTTGGAGAGCAAGGGTGTCTAGGTGCGTCGAATCAAGGCAAATCACGTATTATGGAAATAAGAATCGCTGAGGAAATCAAAAATACGCGGAGAGTATATACACAGGACCATGCGTATATACGTAGGGTTTGTTTCCTCATTTTTCCCCTCGTGCCTATAAATACGTGCCTGCCTTGCTCATTCCGGACATGTCTATTCTATTTCTCCCGTCCCTAACTTGCATATTCATTCTCTCGCACTCCCATACACTTTAGACACATACGTTCTTGAGTTCTAGCAATCGATTCTGTCGATTCAAAGAGCGAGATCAAGGTATAACTCTGAGATTACTCACCTAAAAACATTTTTTACTCTTCTTAAATTCGTTTTGTCATTTTTAATTGTGACTATTATTTATTGCGAGTTTCAATTCAATTAACACAATTAGAAAACCAACTCTTGTATCATCTCATGTAAATATGTAGGTATGTCATTAACGTTTTCAAATTCGTTTGTCATCATCTTGTCCACAATTTGTCATATTGCATATCAGTTATGTCAAGACTAACATGTTTCTTTGTCTTGATTAGCAATTCGATCAGAGAGGACGTCTCTTTTTAGTTTTTACTATTAACGATTTGTGTTTTTGCAGAGACAAGGGAGAAGGACATAACATAAACATTATTATGGCTTACTAACCTTTGTTTTCATGTTTCGTTTGTACATATTCTATCACACTTGTATATATATGCTTTAAACAAGACCGGATTCAATTGCGTACCAATTTAAAGTCAGATAATCATGGAGACGACCGGTTTTATAGGCACTTCATTAATATTGACTAATAATCAAGTGATCGCTTTATCCATGGTAGAAGTCATTGTTTGTACATAATAGCAACTCACCTATAATATTAGATTAGTGCGCTTTCAAGATCAATTCAATAGGCTCTTTTGAATTCAATTGTTATGATTTATGAGACTACAATGAGACCGAGTAGAGGCCGCTACAGCGGTCGGATTGGGTTACTGATTCAATCCGTACTTGTCCCGAACCCACATTTGGTTACTGGACCTATTGTGGGGCACTATGTTGGACACAATGTTTCGGGCGTCCGTTGAATAACCTATATAGGCACGGTGGCGATCCTCAATTCGACAACACACCCCAACCATTCACATGCGGATTCCATGGCTCAATTGCATGACACTGAAGCTGAGGTCACGCCCCCTAAGGCGGGGCGAAGCCCTACAGTTTTTGGCGACTTCACTAGGGAAAATCACCCATTTGGTGAAGTGGACAGAACTTTGAAAGTCTCGTAGTTCATAATCATAATTAATTGAATTTTGCTTGTGACCCTTCGAATAGGGTCATGTTTAGGCACCTTGGTCTCAATATGGGATGTTCTATGCTCGAGATCACTTAAGGGGGGTTTTATCATTGGTTGCATGTGGTTAATGGATCACATGGCTAAGATAAGTCCACCCGCCCATGCGGTATGCACGTGTTACTAGAGTGCGTGATATAAGGGTATCTCGCATACATCACCAATGTTGTGGTGGTGAAATTGGCCCAGCTCTACTCTTAGGCATGGTACACCATCAGACTTAACCAAGCGGACCTAGTAGTTCACTTAGATCCTGACCTTAAGTGAATAAATTGGATTGTGTTCAATCAATTGTGCTTGTTAACTTGTTGACTCTTCATGTCAGTCCAAATTCCTAACCACACAACGTAAGCCCAGTCTTTAATCTTTATGGTTCAAGACATGAAGTTCGATGATCATTAGACCCATTCCAACCAATCAATTTCAACTCCATTCGACCTAGAATCTGACTTAGGTTCGATTCCAATCCAAGAATCTTAAATCTGACTTAGATTCGACCTTTCGAACCTTAAACTTGAATTAGGTTCAATTCAATTCTTAATTCAAGAACCCTACCTTAAATCTGGAATTAGGTTCAACCCAAGAGCCTGAATCTGAATTAGGTTCGCCTAACTTCAAATCTAAGAACCTTAAAAACTGAACTAGCTTCGATCATAGACTCAACCCAGGAACTTTGATTCAAGGCTAGCGCCCATTCAATTTCAAGTGGCTCGTAGGTATAGAGGTTCCTTAATTCTGAAATAGGCCCATCTTAAGTTTGTATCTTTCTCGAGTTAGCACCTAAATCAGATTTAGGTTTAGCCATTCAAGTCTACTTTCGAGTTCAGTTTCCTTAAGTCCAGAACCTCAAGACTGAGTTAGGTTTGTTCTTAAAGTTTTCAATAGGACCAATCTTTTGTTTCTGGGTTCTAAAAGTGTAATTTCTTGATTTCAGCAAGATAGCAAAGACTCGCAACTTGTTTCTGGGGCGTAGAAGAGTAACAAGAAGCCAAACCGACGCGCTCCTGATCACCAAGACACTTCATGGCAACATCGAACAACAGCTTAACGCTATTCTAGAAAAGCTCGAGTCTGTGAATTCTCGCCTTGATGCCCAGAAAAGAGCATTGGGGAGCTGAAAGAAAAGAGGACCAGGAAAACCTCTCGAGCTGAAGGGGAGGAAGAAGACGATGCTGAGACACCACTCCCTCCTCCGAAGACTGAGACGGAAAAAGGTGGGAGCAACTAGAAGAGTTGGTCAAGAGAATGTCCGAAAATTAGTTCAAGGGCCTCGTGTTGCTGATTATGAGATTAAGGGCCAGCTTCCAAAGAAGTTTGTCATCACTGATTTGCCAAGTTCAAGGAACTGAAGACCCAGAAGACCACCTCCGCACTTTCAATATCTCAATGGTCTTAAGGAATGAGCAAAGAGTTATTCGCTTCGGTGTTCCTATTACTTTGGACACCCATCATCCAGGTGGTTCACGACCCTGAATCAAGCCAAGCTCGATGATTGGGAATATATCAAACACGAGTTCCTAAAGCAGTACAAGTATAATTCCCGCTTCGTATCGGTCTCCGTGAACTAGAGCCACCAAGCAAGGTGAGAGAGAAAATTTCTCTACTTCTCTAATAGTGGAGGGAGAAAGCCGCTCAATGACCAATCGACCGAATGAGGAAGATAAGTTCGCATGTCATCAAGAACCTTCAGCCCAAGTATCGAGAGCCACTCAAGTTTCAACCCATTGATTCATTTTACTGGGCTCTACAAGGTTGGCCTCCTAGTTGAGGAAGATGTTCAAGCCAGAAGTCTAAGGGTAACGGGGGGCTTTAACAAGAAAGGTGGCTCCTCTTTTTCCAACACTGATCAAGTCAGCCACATTACCAATGACAACTCTTAACCATCCCGGCTCTTTCAACAACAGGCCTCGAGGACACAAGGACATTTTTCCAATTGCATGACTTATGAGCAGCTTTGATAGATTAACTGCAAGGTGCACTTGCTCTATTGGACCCAGTCCAGATCTTCAGATGATAAGAAATCTTAAAAATTGGAATCCAATGCCTATTGCAAGTTCCACCAAGGAAGGGGCCACACACTGAGAATTCATCGTTTTGAAGCATAGGATTCAAGACATGGTTGAAGATCGTCCTCCCAGTCCCTCCAGCAGCGAAGGATAAGATCAACATTCACACCAGCCACTTGCTAAACATGAGTCACCCAAGGCGTGGGTCATCGATCTTCGCGGTCTTCTCTAGATTGAGTCATAGAGTCCTAGTCCTAGCAATATATTCATTTCAATTCACTGTCTTTTGAGTCTATGTAGTCTCTTAAAATAAGCCATGTATGTTTCAGTTTTCATTCAGCAATAAAATGATTCATTTGTTTTGGCAATATTTATTTTCCATTTCTATGTAAGTCTCAACACTCATTGGCCACAATTGGTTTAATCTAATACTAATTTAATTATTGAAATTGAACAATGCCCAAGAGAGGCCTTCTTTCACAGCTCCACAAATGACCCCTCCTTTCCATTCCTTTGTCACATCAAATCAAAATCCCTTGCAACCTTGTTGACCAAAACACTATCATTTAGCCTATCTTTCTTTCATCACGCACATCTACCTAACCTTTGGACGCAACGGTGCGTAGGAAAAGACACGTGCAAAAGAAAGAAAAGAAAAAAAAAGGAAGAATAAATGGGCAAAAAGAAAAAAAGCAAAAATCAAAGTTCATGCCAGTTATACAAAAGTCATCAAAATGCGAAATCCAAAGCTCAAAGCCAGATCAAATAAAAAGCAAAAGTCTAAAAAGCACACTGCGATTGTGGGTTCACTCATGGTCATCAGCCTTTTCAACCCTCAACCACAGCCTCACATTACAACCACAAAGCCCTCTCGCACGAGGCATTGTTCCAATCACCATCAGAACTACGGTGGTCTGATTCGTAAGGATACGTAGGAAGCCTCTTCTCGAGGTTCGACCGCATTAACATTAAATCGTTTGAGGCCTTTTAGAGTGTTTTAACTTGCTAGGAATTTGATAATGGTTTGCCAATCTAGAACCTGACATAGACTCATACTTGAACCTACATCATTACCAACCTCGCATCTAGCCACATCTTTGACCTTAGCCACAAATTTGACCCTTTTATTTCTCGAACCATAGCTCATTCTTTGGTCACCTTCAGACTCATTGACTCAATCCCAAGAAGTAAGCCACCTAACCTTTTGGGTTAGTACATCTTGTTGGGAACTCATCCATATAATCTATCCACCTTCCTATGTTGACTCTAAGCCGTAATATGCATTGTCCCAAAGTCTCGCTGGGGGCTCGTCTCCATCATGGCCCTTAATTTCCAGTTGGGGTTCTTTGTCTCCTAAGGCCCTGTTGCGTGTTCAAGTCTATTACTATCAAGTGAAAATCATGAAAAATTCGCTTATGGACCCTATCACTTTCCAATCAAAGTCACTATCAATTCGATGACAAGTTCAAGTTCAAATTCAAGCTCTAGTCACAAGTCAGTCCGAGTCAAGCCATAGTACAAAGTCACTTTCTCTGAGTCACTTTTTAACAGCACTTTTCTAAATAGGCCCTTTCAAATCATGTCTAGAACAGACTAGACAAGACCTTTCAAACTCAAAGACTCTCTCAAATCATGTCTTGAACCAGACCTAGACAAGGCCCTTTCAAAACTCTCTCAAATCATGTCTAAAACCAGACCCAGACAAGGCCCTTTCAAAGATCTCTCAAATCATGTCTAAAACCAGACCTAGACAAGGCCCTTTCAAAGCTCTCTCAAATCATGTATAGAACCAGACCTAGACAAGACCCTTTCAAATTCAATGACTCTGTCAAATCATGTCTAGAACCAGACTAGCCAAGACCTTCCAAATTCAAAGGCTCTCTCAAATCATGTCCAAACAGACTAGACGAGGCCCTTTCGAATTCAAAGACTCTTTCGAATTCTAATTCAATGACTCTTGCCCCTTCTCAATCTCAAGTCACAAGTTACATGTCAACATTGCATGCAAATTTCTATAGACATAAAAACAGATCTATTCGTCACCAAGGTATCCTTAATCCTGAATTAGAGCTATCATTTTCAAGTCAATGCTCTTTTTTCCGGAAAGCATGGGATGCGTCTGCATTTCTCCAGTCAGCCGAACGAAGAATGACCGCTCGAGGACTCAGACGCACGGACACGGCTACAGGTAAAACTAACCTTTGTTTTGCAGGTATCGGCGAAAAAGGGTAACTCAGGGTCGCAGAACGTCTTGAGGTGCTCTCCGTCCCGAATCGAATACTTTGACTTTCGTCTTACGAGACTATCGTCTCTCCAGACTCAGTCAAAGTGGGGGTTCTGTAGACACCTAAATGTGTCTCCCCAAATGAGTAATCCGTGATGAAACATACCGCGTCTCGCGATTGTTCGACTCAGAACGATGCTTTGAACTCACAAAAGTTGGAAATGTGAGGTTATACTCGGAACTATGAGCAAAGGACAAATAAGAGGGGCAAAAACATTTTCTTTTATTTATTTAATTATTTTCTATTTATAGGTTTTCTTTTCTATTTTTAGGATTTTTAAAATAACTTATATTGGTGATCTCCATAACTTAAAAAACTATTTAGATTATTTTTCTGATTTTTCTACATTTTTCTATGATTTTTATAAGTTTTTATACGCAGAAATAAAAAAAAAATACAAAATACAAAAAAATACTCCGGAAATACGTGAACCTTTTAGAACGCTCTAGAACTCCTTGCTTGGAGAGCAAGGGTGTCTAGGTGCGTCGAATCAAGGGCAAATCACGTATTATGGAAATAAGAATCGAAGGAAATCAAAAATACTCGGAGAGTATATACACAGGACCTGCGTATATTACGCAGGGTTGTTTTCTCGTTTTTCCCTCGTGCCTATAAATACGTGCCTGCCTTGCTCATTCCGGACACGTCTATTCTATTCTCCCGTCCCTAACTGCATATTCATTCTCTCGCACTCCCATACACTTTAGACAATACGTTCTTGAGTTCTAGCATCGATTCTGTTTCGATTCAACAGCGAAATCAAGGATAACTCTTGAGATTACTACCTAAAACACTTTTTTGACTCTCTTAATTCCTTTTGTCATTTTTAATTTGACTAATTTTATTGCGAGTTTCAATTCAATAACACAATGTAAAACAAACTCTTGAATATTCTCATGTAAATATGTAGATTGTCATTAACGTTTTCAATTCGTTTGTCATCATTCTTGTCACAATTTGTCATATATGCATATCGTATTGTCAATACTAACATGTTTCTTTGTCTTGATTAGCAATTCGATCAAAGGACGTTCTTTTTAGTTTTTACTTTATACGATTTGTTGTATTTGCAGAGACAAGGTGAGAAGAACATACATATACATATTATGCTTACTAACTTTGTTTTCATGTTTCGTTTGTACATATTCTATCACACTTGTAATATTGCTTAAACAAGACCGGAATTCAATTGCGTACCACATTAAAGTCAAATAATCATGGACGGCCGGTTTTATAGGTACTTATTAATATTGACTAATAATCAAGTGATTGCTTTATCCATGGTAGAAGTCATTGTTTGTACATAATAGCAACTCACCTAATAATATTAGATTAGTGCGCTTTCAAGATCAATTCAATAGGCTCTTTGAATTCAATTGTTATGATTTATGGAACTACAATGAGACCGAGTAGAGGCGCTACATGCGGGCGGATTGGGTTACTGATTCAATCCGTACCATGTCCCCGAACCCACACTTTGGTTACTGGACCTATTTGTGGGGCCACTAGTTTGGCACCAATGTTTCGGGCGTCCGTGAATAAACTATATAGGCACGGTGGCGATCCCCTCAATTCGACAACACACCCCAACACATTCACATGCGGATTCCATGGCTCAATTCCATGACACTGAAGCTGAGGTCACGCCCRCTAAGGCGGGGCGAAGCCCTACACTGCGGAACCCGTTTTTAAGCCTTTCCTATAATTTCATAAAGCAAGGCGAAGGACTCCATGTTTGGTAGTGCACCAAAGGTCTAGATTAGGGGACGAGGGTAAGGGCGAAGTAGTGCACAACACCCCCCCGCATCTAGCTGCCTCTACTAGGTCTCATTGCAAATTCACCAAGTGTAATATTGAACAACATATATGTCTGTYTTGATCCTTAGTTGTTATTAGGCGAGTAGATTAATGCACGTAAGACTATTAATTGTTGTCTCWTTGAATTAGGTCAAGATTCAAGGATCCTAAARRGTTTGTCCATAATTWTRTTATTAGGTGTGACAATCAATTAATAGGTCTTTAATTAGCAAGATTAATGGTGATGGCGAAAGTATATACAAGACCATGTATAATAATGTACAAGGAGGAAGAAGGAGGAGACTTACCTCGTATCGCTATCTAAGATAAGACAAAAGGCAAAAACAATAGTTAGATTTGAAATTGAAATCGCCTCGTAAATCGCTATTTACATAGGAAAATGAAAGAAAATGTTAGTAATGAGAATTATATTGAAATCGAATTGAAAATAAAGAAAACAAGAGGTTTATTTACATGTTAATTGATGTCTTATAGTTTATTAGTCAATATTACATGATTCAAAGTGATAAAAACAAGCAAAATCAAAGAATAATTAAAGGGAAGAAAAGAAGGAGAGAAAGAGAATGCGAAGTGTATGGAGTGCGTGGATCCTGCAAATGAATTGGGGTCGGCCTATATTTATAGGGCAAAGACAAAAAGAATCAAGAACTAGGCGCAATTACTCCCAAAACTGGGCGCAATTGCGCCCAGCACTTGCTTGAGTTTGGCTGATTCGTTTTGCACTTTTTTAAAGATTGCGTATAATATAAAATCCAAATAAAGTATCATTTATTTTATTTAGTTGGGATATTTTAACACAAAATCTCTGATTGATTTGGGGAGATATTCGTGTGGGCCCCTTGCTCGGGTGCAGTCCCGAAGCTCCCGAAGCGAGCTATTTCGCTCGGGTGCGCGTTTTTGCTTTGAAAATTCATTACGGCTTTTCCACAAATACAAAAATTATGGAAAAATATTCACAAGATTCTTTGTAAAAAACAGTGCAATTTGTCAAAATTTCGTGAATTTTTGAATTGTTTGCATAGTTTAATTAATTATCGAAAAAATAATTAAATTGCTAAAAATTCCAAAAATTGTCAAAAATGCTTAGAAAAATTCTGAAAAATTCTAGAAAAAATGTCTAAATTTTTTATTTTTAAATCATTTTGAAATTAAAACTTATTTTTAAGGGTGCTTTGGGCAAGAAAAGGTGCTTCGACTTTGCAAATCGAGATTCTAGAGCATTGTTTAAGACAATTGTTCTTTAGAATTGGACCAATTGCATTGTGGTATAGTTTTATCATTGGCCTTTATGGAGGGACAAATGTAGGTATCTACAATCATGTCCTAATATATTCAAAAATATGGCAACCCTCTCCTCAAGTAACATGTTTCTAGACTCTTTTAAATCACCATCGTCACAAATCAACCCACATAATGTATGGAAGGTATCGCTATCCATTCTAAGTTAGTCAAAACTACTGATTTCATTTCGAAGGAATGCATTTATGTTTTTTAAACCTCGCATATAAGTTCTTCTTCTAGAATAGACATTTTTTTGTGAGGGGTTTTCATTGTCTCGTGTATAAGCATGAGGTAAAAGTATAAGCACATCATAATCATATCCCTAAATCTAATACAACAAATTAGCATTACAATCTTCTTTCTGTGTGTCGATAATGGCATTCGAGCCATGGCTGCATCAACATACATATAACATTTTAAAAAATCAGCATGAATGCAACTTTATTCTAAACTCAATTTCTAAAGACAGAGCTACAAGCCTACAATTGTATTGGAAATACATAAAGTAAACAAAAAGCTTCAACAAACAAACAATTGAACAAATCAYCAGGAATGCATCATAACGATTTTCTATTATGTTGTTCTGCAATTTGAGTTAATTTATCAATGATCATAATCTTCCACAAACAAACAATTCAACAAATAATACACACAAATAATTGGACAAAAAAATCCCTAAAAATTAAAATAATCAACAAATCATGAAAATAAATTGAATTTCCCCAAATTAATCATGAAAAAAATCAATATGCAACAATGATGATGGAACAAAATTAGCATAAAATCAAAGAATTTAGCATATAATCAGACCATACAATCAACGAAATTTGTCATTAAAATCAACAAACAAACAGAAAATTGTGTGATAATCGCTTGCAACAATATAATCGACAAATAATTGTGATAATCAATGAAAAACCCTAACCTTAAAATGAGGCGGAGAAGTAGAAAAATAGGAGAGAAGAAGAGTGAAGATTGTATATCGTGAAGAAGTAGAAAGCAGAAATGAAATAAAAGGATGAGAGAGAAAGAGCTGAAAATATTACCAATTTGATTTTTACCCAAGGATGAGAAAGGGAAATAAATTACCCTAGCTTGGTGGGGACCTATTTTGGGCCTAAAGTTTTTGATCCAATCCAGGCATGAGGTAAGACTCATAAAAATTAAGCTTGTAATTTTCCATCCCATTAACACTCAACACAGGCGGGCCCTAATCAATCTATCAATTTGTTCTTGTACAGAGAAGCGAATTCTTGGGCTTGATTATTGAAATGGCTATCTTGTGTCTTCTCATCATCATCCACTAGTTTTTGTGCACGCTATGCGTGCCTAGCTAAAACTTGTACAAAAAAATGTTGCTCTATATTTGAATTGTTCACTCTTTGATTTCACTAAAATTGATTTGAAAATTGTGTTTAAATTAAGCGTTTCTCTTTTTAGTGTTTTATGTATTTGGTATTTTTAAACTTTCTTTATATGCAAATTTTAAAATTGGAAGGGAATTAWTTGAGAAACATTAAATGTGTTATTTTATATTTATCAAAGGGTAATTAAGTCATTTTATAGGGGGGACACCATTGCTCCCCCTGGCTTATATAATAGAGATATTTCTTTCCTAGATCAACAAAAGGTTGCTTATTTGAGAAATTGAGGAAATATTTTGAATAGTTGAGATATTGTATGAATGGACAATAAATCAAAAGTGGACTTTGTTATCTTTGCTTTAGGAAAATTAAAAAGGCTGTTGAGAAGTTGAGTAGGAAGGAGAGCACGAAAATCCGGGTTTGATTGTTTGAACAGAGGAGAGAGAAGGAGAGTGAAAAAAAAGTTTAAAAAACTAACGGTGTTAACAATTTCGTAGAGTAAGGGTATTTGAGGTAAAACATCGGAATTTAAGAGTACACCAAACAACTCGAAAAATACAAGGGTATATAGGTAAAACGGTCAAAACCTCAAGAGTAAATCATGTAATTCTTTTGTTTTTTCAACAAGGGTTATATCATGTAATTCACTAGGTAGTGTCATATGGAATGTTCATTCTGCTACAAACATCTTAAAAATTGACTCGAATTTTTATACAATCATACTCTTTTATTCCGTTATTGTAGTCTTGATTATTATATAAGCACGACAAGTTCTTGTAGATAACAAATACAGTACTTAAATGTTTGTTTTGCTTTTTTTTTTAGAAAGGTAAGAAAATTTTATTAAAGCTCAAACAACTTACAAAACTACTGCAATAGCAGCAACACAAACCACAACCAAAAACCAAAAGCAACAAAGACTACAAAACACAAATTACAACAGAAACATCAAGTACAGCAACAAATACATTGCTTGTCTTGATCCTTGATTTTCTAAGGAAGGACAACTAGAATGCGCAATTTCATATCAGCTATAAGCCTTTGAGTACAAGTAAAAGGTTTCTCCACACAATCTTCCCAAAGGGCAAGGTTCCTTTGTTTCCATATCACATACACCATTGCAACCATAATAGCCATAATAACTCATTTTTGCACCACTCTGCAGGGATCATGAAGGATCCAATTGAGCATAGAGGGAAAGCTTGGAGAACAAACATGAGCCTGAAGTAACTGGTCCACATGCAAGCAAACTTGCTGACTAAATGGACAAGCAAAAAAGAGATGAAAACACAACAAGAATCTGGGTTATTAACGACGGATTTTCCCGACCGTCACGAAAACGGTCGATAAATGTCATATTACCGACCATTTTATTATAGGACTCAATTTACCGACCGTTTTAGTAGATTTACCGACTGTTTAATATAATGGACGAAAATTACCGTCTGTTTATTAGTTTTACCGACTGTTAACCGGTCGGTAATATGGTCAAATATTTTATTTGACTTGGGAATAAATTTACCGACCGCCTACGTGGCATTACTAACTGTAAACGGTCGGTAAATGTATTTTTTAAAACAACTCCAACTCGACCATATGGTCGACCATATGTTACATTCACTAACACACACTCTCTCTCCTTTTTTATTCTCATTTCCTTACTCTCTCCTCAATTCACTCCTCTACTCACTATCTCTACTAAATTCTTTTTTATCTCTCTCCTCATTTCATCACTCTCTCTCCTCAATCTTCGATAAACCTCCGCCTTGCAACCCTCCTCCTCTCAARATGCTTCCTCGCAATCGCAGTCGRGCCCTAGATGCGCCATCACAGCTGCTTCTCTGTCGCTTCACCATCGCAGGTTTTTTTTTCCTTTTTTGCCTTTYATTTTCGTTAATCTTATTAAGATTTTTTTATTCTTTCGTTATTTTTTTCTTCTTTGATCTCAAATCTAATTTTTTCTACTTTTTTATCTTCATTTTCTGAGGTTTTTTCTTCATTTTAGATGTAGGTTTAGTTTTCTTTAAGTTTTRTGCCTTTTTAAAACTAATTCAGATCTTAAAAATTCGTTTGATTTTAATTTTGCATTTTTATTTCATTTAGATCTAAATTTTTCAAGGTGTTTGGGGGTTATGAAAGGGATTCGAGGGTTTAAGGGTGAGCTGATTCGAGGGTTGGGTGGGTCACGGAAGGGGGTTTCGATGGTTGGGTGGGTCGGGGAAGGGGGTTTCGGTGGTTGGGTGGGTCAGGGAAGGGGGTTTCGGTGGTTGGGTGGGTCAGGGAAGGGGGTTTCGGTGGTTGGGTGGGTCGGGGAAGGGGGTTTCGGTGGTTGTGTGGGTCGGGAAAAAGGGTTTCGAGGATGAGTGGGCTGAGGAGGCTGGGCAGGGGAGCTGGCTTGGGTTTTTTTAATTTTTTAAAATTATTTTATGTGTTAATTAGTGTATTTTTCTTCTATTAATTTTCTGATTAGTTTGTTTCCCTGKTGATTTTCATTATCTTTCTTGTTTCCTTGCAGTTGAAGATCGAAAAAACTAAAGGGTGATGGCATGATGGAAAGAAAGGCTTCTACATTGTTTAGGGTGAAGAAATTTCATAGTTTTAGTGATTTTGTATTTATTAGTTTGAATTTTGTAAGTATAAATATATATATATTTTAATATGAATATAATGATTAGTTGAAGTTTTTGATATGAAATTGAGTTTTGTATTTGTTTTATTGTTTTTATTCGACATTGTTGAAAGGTGAAAGTTAATTCTGACAATCATGTCAGACAACTTTCTGTTTTTTTTAATTATCAACTTAATTTTACCGACCACTAAGCGGTCGGTCAATTGTTGACTTTTACCGACCGCTTAGCGATCGGTAACGGAAAGATCACCAACCGTCAGACGGTCGGCAATTATCGTTCGTTTAAGACGGACGGAAATTTCCGTTTGTGTAAGACGGACGTAAATCAACGTCCGCTAGTGGAACGGTTGGAAAATACGATCGGTAACATATTTCCGACCGTTGAACGATCGGTAAACCTAAAATTACCGACCCTACAATTACCAAACCACCGTTATCGACCATTAACGGTCGGTAAATCCATTATCGACTGTTCCCGCATTTTGATCGACCGTTTTGGGTTTGTTTCAGACGGTCGATAATGGATAGTTTTCTTGTTGTGGAATGTGTCTCAACATGACTCTGACACAAAGGACAAGTAAGAGACCCTGACGTGCCCATTTTCCTCAATCGATCTCTAGTCTTCAACCTGTTCCACAAGGCCATCTATAAAACAAAAGGAATGTTTAGGGATATGGAACCGATTCCAAGCCCATATATCCCAAGCAACTCGAGGAGAACTCCCTTTAAGCCATGAATAACCACTAGCAGCAGAGTAAGTAGGATGATGTTGCCAACGAGAACCGAATATCCAGCTAAGAGTTGGTCTTTAACTCGGCAAAGTTGTCTCCAATACCAACCAGCTGAGCTAGAAGCCACCAAGTCCCTCCAAGGCCTCCCTTTCATATACAAGTGATCCACCCGTCGTAACCACAAATTGTCATTCTTCTGAGCTATATCCCAGACATACTTACCTAAGGTTGCAATGTTTCAAAGATGGAAATCCCTCAAGCCTAACCCACCCTGATTCTTTTRTCTGCAGACAATCTCCCAAGCAATGGGAGGGGCCTTAGTAGAAGAAGCAGTCCCATACCAAACATAAGATCTACAAATGGCAGTTATCTCATCCAAAACTATCTTAGGTAAGAGGAAAATGGAAGCCCAATAAATATGGAGAGATAATAGAGCTGAATACACAAGCTAAGTTCTTCCAACATAGTTCAGCTTCCTAGAACCCCATGTTCTCAATCTTTGAACAATCCTGTCAAACAAGCAGTGACAATCCTCCTTGTGCTCTATTGTGCTCTTGTATATGACTCGATGAAAGGTTTTGTGTTTAAGTATTTCTCTCAAAAAATTCTCTTTTTCAATCGTGGAGAGATGTGTGGAATATGGAGTATTAGATGAGTATTTATAAGTTTTGAAACTAAAACCCTAGTTTCCTTAAATCACATTGACTTGACGAGCAAGTCAAGATGTGATTTATGGAAAGTATATATCTTGTTTGATTTAATCACAAAGATAAGATCAAACAAGATAATACTCCTAGGATTAAGGTAACCAAATTATTCCCATCTAATATTCCAGCTGCCTCGTATATTTTAAAACAAATCTTTGAAGAATTATTTTAATAAAATCTTTTTCAAAACCACGGCTAGTATATTSCACACATAGAACCTGGTTCCCCGACCTGGTTCCCTATAAAGAGTATGTTATGAATTTCGTTCCAACTTGTACCAGAATTCACAACATGACACTAAATACTTATAAACACTTGTATTGCCTAAACATACCGAATCATACTACGGAGCACATTACATGATAGATCTAAACAAACATTAAGTACAATTCTATCTTTGTCTTCAGGTAATCTTCAAGACTTGAACCTTCCTTTAATTACTTCAATTCTAAGCATTGCATCTTCCTTTGAATTCCTTCGAAAGGTCTCCATGCTCCAAGTCTTGGAATGAATTCGACTACTGCACATGTAACAAGGTTAATGTACAATAAAGAGTATATGACTGCTTTTCAGTATATCAATCAAGGGAACAGTTCCTACTGGTTCCCACTAGTACATGGAACTATATTGATTCAACTATTCCCTGTAGAGAGACAAGTTAGATGTAATAAATAACATAAGTAAACATCTAACTTGCCTAGGGAAACAGTATGTTGTATTAGCTGGTTCCTGTGACCAACTATGTCATCAATCAAAATGTCATGTTCCATGTAAAAGTTTGTCATCAATCAAAACCTAAGGGGCTCAACACAAATCACAAACAAAAGGGGAGAGATAGGGTCACCCTGTCTAAGTCCCCTTTTACCAGCAAAAAAAACATGTAACTCCCCATTGATAGATGAAGGGCCCCGGAAAGGGTCGTTGGGCTAAAACCTAACRGGGTGCTCTCAAAATTACAATTTATAATCCGATACTACTAACTATACCTAAGTATATTAGTAAGTAAGGGGTCGATCCTCTAGGAAGGTAACAAAAAGTATCTAAATCTAAACTACACTAGCTTAGGAAGTAAACATACTTTGAAAGGGGGAAATTGAACTAAGACTAGCTAATGTAAACTCTTGTAATAAGCTTTGAGAAAAACAATTACTCTAAACTCCTAGGAGTAACTAGTGTCACCTTCTATAATTAAGTGAAATGCCAATCAAAGAGTGTGTTCATCTCCAACAAATAGGGTGATTGCAATCATGGTTTGGAATTATGATTAACATCATCTCCCAAGTCAATTTACCCTCTCAACCCAAGTTCAAACCTAAATCCCCTCAAGTTCTTACTAGAATTGAGCAATCAAGAATCAAACCAATGCCCAAGTCAAACCTCACAATCCCTTGCAAAGGGTTGAATCAAGCACCTCTCACCTCACAAACAATGGGTGGCCAAATCCAAAGCAATAAGGCTTGAGAAATCACAAATCAAGGCATAAATGGCGATTAAAGAGGACAAATTATATCATCTTGGCATTGTAAAGATTATAGAAGGGACAACTAGCTCTCCTAAGCTACTAAACTACTCACACAACATGATTACAACTTGAATAGCAAGAAAAACAAAGGTAAAGCATGAACAAGAAGCCATTAAATTAAAGTAAGGAATTTCAACAATAAAAGGGTATCAAAGAAAACTACTCAAAACTACTCCAAAACAAGCAAAACTATGATCAAAACCTTCACAAACACAAGGGGAAACAAACTAGAAGCAAAAGAATCCAAAAGCACAAGTGTCAACAATACCCACAAAAATTGCATAAAACGAAAATCAAACAAAACTAAGAGCAAACTACAATAAAACTGAAATCTAAGCAAAGAAATGAAATTACCTTGAAATTTTAGGTCAAAAGCATATAAGACTTGTAAGATTTGAGCAAGAATTGAGAAAACTAGGGCAAAATAAAAAGCTTCAAACTACTCTCTAATGGTGGATTGAAGGAAGAAGAAGAAGATAAAAAAGAATTCTGAAATCTACTCTCTATTCTAATTGCTACTCTCTAATTYTTACTCTATGGCATGCTACTTGTTATTGTTTTCTCTCTCCTAAAACTATATATACAAAGCTCAAAATACAAGCTCATTTATTTACAAGTTTTCCATTACTAAATTACACATGTGCTTCAAAACTCCTCCAAGTCAAGTTAACATCGCAGAAGTCAACGTCCAGGGGTGCCACGTGGACGCATGTGCGGAGGCGCGTGCAAAAGTGACGCGGGTGCAGGCCCCGGAATGGGCAATCGCGCGTAAAAACATTTTGGAAAGGCTGCAGGCGCGGACGAGGGTGGCGTGTGCGGACGGGCTCCTGCGGGCCAAATGTGCGCGGCCGCGCCTAAAATGGTTCTGGAACTGAGGGAAGCTGTGGAGGCGCGGACAACCATGCGCAGACGGAGGCGCGTGCGGGCAGGGGACGCGCATGCGAAACCCAAGAGGCACGTCCGCGCCTAAAACCATTCTGGAAGGGGGGAGCGCGTGCAAGCAACTGGCTGAACTGCCCAACTTCAAACGGCCATAACTTCTTGCTCATTGCTCGGATTGCAGCTTGTAATATACCGTTGGAAAGCTCTCAGAGTATACTTTCCAATTCYAAAGTCTTACCTGCAAATTCAAAGTATACAAAAAGATACTGCTCGAAGAAGATGTTGGAGCAAGCGTTCAAGTGCCTCAAGGCTCAACCAAAGCAACATCAAGCAAACCAACAAGTTGGAAAGCTTAAAACCAACATGTGAACATCTAGGCAACTTGCAAAAATACTTACAAAGCTTGCACTTTAGTGTACAAAGGTAGAAAAAGAGAAAAACTAAGGAAAAACCTACAAAAACCACTAAAAACTAACAAAGCTTTGCAAAACTAAACAAAGTGGAAATCTAACCAAAAGGTTAGTGAAATGATATTGAACACACAAAATGGCCAAAATAAGGAAGGAATAAGTGCCTAAATGTGACCATTTTGGCATATCAACTCCCCAAACTTAGACCTTTGCACGTCCTGAACAAAGTAAAGCAAAGCAAAAGAAAAAGAAGAAGAAAACTATACACTAACTCACTTTCGTAGCAATCACGGTCACTTTTAGCAACTATTGACAACCCTTTAAACCCTCAAATCGCTGAGAAGGACGAGGAAGGTCTCGTGAGGATTTCCAAAGAGAAGTCCCACAACTCCATAAATAAGAAGGAAACAAGGCAAAGGTTTTCGAAAACACAAAGAACAAAGAAAAAGAACAAAAACAAAAAGAAAACAAAGAAACAAAAGTGTGACTGGATGGGAGGATTCTTGGACTTAGAACGTAATTAAGGAGAAAGGATGTCCCCCCAACTAGAACTCAAACAAGAGTCAAATAGATATCACAAATTGTGTGCAACTTTCAAAGCTTGCAATAAATCAAGTCATTCTACTCTCTTTCTCTCTCCAAAGCGACCCTCCTTGGCCTCAAGTAGACCAAGCTTGGTGACAACACTTAGCTCAAAGGAAGAGCTCAAAGAATATCATAGAGAGATTTCAAGAGTGAGGTTTAAGCACATAGTACTAGACATCCAAAATGAGAAATTATGACTCCCTCCACCTTTTGTGACTTTCCGGGTTGTAATGTATTGGCTAAAGGATAGGTGAGGACAAATGTATTTGGCTTGTGGTGGTATCCCTATACAAGTGAAGTAAAAACACAAAACCAAACTTTTGGGGATTGAGGTACCCCAATTCACAAAACTCACACACTTGGGAGGCAAGTTTATACCACACTTGTTTTCTCCCACTCTAAACACTATACTTGAATAATTTTTCCCAAAGTGCATATTTTTGGAATTTTTGGAATTTTTTTTCGCAATGCACTTGGGAATACACTTTGCAATACTATTGCATTTCACTTACACAATTTACAACACTTTGAGGCTTTATACACATAGCCTTACACAAACTCAACAACCACACTTCACTTGTCTTCTAAGGGTCAAAACATGTGAAAATTTTGGCTAAGAGGCACGTAATGTGGCTAACAAGGATAGGTAAGCTCAAAGGGTGTRRAAAGGTAAACGAAAACCCAAAATTATTCCCAAATACGTATGTGGAAAAAGAAATAAAAAGGTAAATGAAAAAGGGAAAATAATTTGAACCCATAACCAGAAATTAATGCCTTATCACTCCTCAAGTAGTTCGGTCTAGATCTCGAAAAGTCACAACAAATAGTCAAAAGGAGGATTCTAGGCAAACTCTCAAATTTGTGGAATTTTTGACTTGTATGTGCCTACTTGGCTCTAAAAGAACTCACAACTCACAAGGTCAACAGTAGCACAAAAATCACCAAGCTAGGCTTCCTATCATTCACCAAGCTACTCCCGGCTTGGCTTAGAAAGCCCACCACCTAGAAAGAATCACATGGCYTGCTTTTAAAGCGTGCCAATCAAAAGAATTCCTAGGAAGAGAGTTTCATGACTCAGATTTTGAAAAGGAAAGTGATTTTGAAAAATTAGACCTTGTTAGACTCTTAGTTGGGAAGAAAATGAGTTACTTAAAACTCAAATCCCATCCAAAATCCAAATCCATCACACAAAACATAATTTAACACTTTGCCTTGAAAACCAAAAGAAAGAAAAACAAAAGGAAAGAACAGAAAGGAAAAAAGAAAAGAAAATCTTTTTGGCCTTTTTTTGCATTTTTCGATTTTTTTTATTTTTCCAACTTTGCAKCTAAAAACACCAAAAGCACACAACATATATTTACAAGCACAACAATAAATAGCAAAAATCCTAGGAAAAAGGAAACAAAACTTSGAGATACAATTTACACTACAATCCTTATCATCCCCTTATCAACTCCAAATCAACTTGACCGAAGTCAAGGACACTACAAATAAACCTCAAGGGGGAATCCAACAATCGTTGTGCAAACAAAAGTAATAAAATTGCCGTAGGGACAACCCCTACGACGCCGCAAGCACATAATTCCAAAAAATGGTATCTCCAAGTATAAACGAAAATCGTAAAATCTAGCTACATAATTTACAATAAATAAAGAGATGGAGTTAGAGGAAACTTACAAAGCCGCTTCCAAACCATATTATGCACAAGAGCCCCAAAATCGGGCTCACAACCAAGCTACGGCTCCCATAAGCAAAAAACAACTCCAAATACAAAAAACAATATAATACAAAACCAATATACAATATATACAATATAAACAAGATATATGCAACCAAGCGACTAAAGTGATGCATTTGTGGAACTCTACCCCCAACTAGAATGGAACTCCGTCTCGGAGTTCATAAAGTAAACAAAGGGAAGGCAAGTTACACAAATGCACACTAGACTCGATCCAGCTTACCCTAGGACCGGGGTGGCGGGGGTGGTCGTGGAATGAGAGGCCACCCATATTGGTCAAACCCCTCCGCAAGTTGAGCATCCTTGGTGTAGGTGCGGTAGGGTCCCAATCGTAGCGGAGGGTGGTAGGACGATCATYTGGCTCCCAACCACCGTAGTAGTTGGGAGGAATATTATAATAAGGATCGGTCCTCCTAGCACGTCCCGCCGCTACGGGATCATAGGGGTAAGCAGGATCCCCTRTAAAGTCACATCCTCCCATTTGTTGATAATCATAGGGAGGCACGWRACGGTACKCGGGAGCATTGGGGTCRAACGTCCCCGGGCCTTGCCAATAAGGGTAAACACCCCCCTCACGGGCAATAACATTGCCCTCATCATCCTCCATCTCCGGGGMCCAATTTGGGAGAGGACCCAATTGGACCBGGGAGTTGGGGTAGTTGAGGTAAGGGGGAATGGTACCCTCATCCACCTGCCTCTAGAAGTTGTGAAACTCCGAGTAGGAAGGGGTGGCGAAAAACCGTCTCGTTCTCCCTATGTAGCCTATCCACATTGGTAGTTAAATCTTTAAATTTTTTCAAAAAATCCTCGGGTAAGCTAATAGAAAGGGGAGTGGAAGTAGAAGAAGTAGGAGGGTTAGAAGACGTACCTCCCTCCGTGTCAAAAGGGGTGCGAGGGCGCCGCTTCTGGCGACATTGTCGAGGTTGCACAAAAGGGAGGTCCTCGTTCTCTTGTTGTTGTTGCCTTTGGAGTTCTTCGGGGGTGGGAGGTGGGGCGGTGTTGAGCGTGGTCGCTCCAAATGGTAGTGGAGGGATGGGGTGAACGCCCCTTTGGGCACCCATAAGAGCCTCATGCTTTTGCCCAAAGAGGTCCTCCACCGCTATAATCTCCATGGAAGTCCTTCTTTCACATGAAAGTATGCACCATGGAATGTCTTGCACCTTCCAAATGTCTTTCCTCCCATCATGGTAATGGAGGAATTTCATCCGGAAGCACTCATCCCTATCCAACCAAGCATGAGTGGATAGAGGCACGAGCCCAGCATGGACGTCCCCCGAGTCTTCAAAATTCGGAACGCTAACAAAGAAATCAAACCACCACATTGGATGGTCCCCATGTTGCTATCATTGTGAGTTACGCGGTGAAAGTGCTCCGCGCAAATGAACCCCCAATTGATCTTGTTTTTGGGCTCGGTGGGGTTGAAGTATTGTGGCCCATAGATGGCCCTCCACACAATATAGAACTCCACCACCGTTATCTTCCCCAATTCTTGTTCAGAAAAGAAAATGGGGGCAAAGATGCGGTGGAAGTAACGAATCCCCGCGTGAATGATCTCGGAGGAGCGAGAATTATTGTAAAAATCCTCCACTCCCCGGGTTATTGCTTTCCAAAATGGTTGTTGCTTGAACCCCCGAACGGTACCATAGTTCCTCAAATTCCGAATTTGGGCCGAAGGATTGAACCCCAATAGTTGGTTAACTTGAGAGATGCGCAACCCATAGGACTTGTTAAACATCCTAAAGTGCACCGTGTCACTCTCCTCATCAAAAGAATATCTCGCCATGAACTCCAAGGTGAGCTTTGGATAAGTGAGGGGAGGAAGGATGGCCTCGGGGTCATCCATGAGTACACTTGGGACATACTTAGTCGGGATTTGCACCATGACGAGTGCCTCAAGCCCGATGTTGGCAAAAAAATGACTCCACATGAGCTGTGATTCCAAGCTCCTCACAAGTTGGAGGATGGCAATARGAGGTGGTGTTGACTTTCCTCGTCTTGAATTGGTTGAGCTTGGCCAAGTATTCACCGGAGGCCCGGATGTCATAGCCTTTGGGCTCAATTGACCTAGTAGAGTTAAGGTCATCCTCCTCCTCTCTTGGGGGACGGGGGGAGGAAGGCTCATTGGTCCTAGCCTTCTTAGATGACTTTCGGCTAAAAATGTTTAGTCCCGACATGATTGTTTGAGTACCTACATACAAATCCGAAAATCAAGCACATTAATTAGGATAATAGGAGGAATCAAGCAACACACTAACCAAATCCCACAATTGCTTATTTAAGCCAACAACAACTCATAGCTTAACAAGGACCATTAAATAAATAAATTAATTAAATTAATTAATTAATTAATTAAGCTTAATAATTAAACTTCCCTAAAAATGAAATTTTCTTCCAACATTAGCTCAAAACAACATAATTCAACATATAAATTCATACTCAATCAAAAACAAGAATCATAAAGTATACTAACACAAGTCCAAGTTGAASAGGCAAAAATCAAAAATTCACTCCCTTAAGCCTTTTTTTTTCTTCAATTTGGCCGAATGAATTTTTTTTCTTTTTGTTCGGATTTTTCAACACAAACCCAAAGTTTCTTTTTCACACTTTATTTTTGTTTTCATTGGCCTAATAATTGTTAATGGAGTAAAAACTTGAACTTGAATTAATATACAAAATTGACAATGAACTACATATTGAATATATGCAAAAATTTAAGCTAAGTAAAAATAATCAAACACACTCATCAACTTTATAAAACAAAATCAAAACCTAAATTACATAAACTTCACTTAAATCCACTTCAATAATAATTACTCACTTTAACAAATAACCAAAATCACATCAAAAATCAACAAACTTCACAAATAAACAAGTATACCCAATTTATATAACAATTCWAAACACATTGAAAAATCATGGAAAAACTTGTAAAAATAATAAACCAAGCATCTAAATTCAATAGCAATTCCCAAAATTGATTTAAAGAAATGAGTAGAAAATGTTACCAAGCTTGAAAACCAAAAAGTTTAGTGATTTGTTACTCCACATGCAAAAACCCACGAAATTACAAAGTGCCTGGAATTGAAAATCGTTTAAGGGTAAATGTAAAGGATGAAAAATTGCGAAGTTTGGTGAAAATTTGGGATGATTTGGTAAAGAAATGAGTGAGTTATGGTGGGTTGAAGTAGGAGTTTAAGGAGTAAAAATAGAGTTAGGTTGTGTTTGAGTTTGAATGTGAGGATGAGTGTGAATGTGAGAATAAGTGATTGTAAGTAAAAGTAAGGAAAGAGAAAAGGAAATAAAAGAAAAAGAAAAGAAAGGGGAGGGGAGGGGGGAAGTGAGCCGTGAGTGGGGGGGTGGAGTAGTGGGGCCGAGTGGGGGAGTGGGGTAGGGGGTAATAAAAAGAAAAAGGAAAAAAGAAAAAGGGGAAAAAGAAAGAAAAATAAAAGGAAAAATGTGGGATTTTTTTTTAGGAAAAATAAAATCTTTTTGTAATCCCATAAAATTGCAAAAGGCTCAATGAGCTCTTATTTTCTACTTTTTTCCCTCTTTTATTTCAAAATTTTGAGACTCTTTGAAACCTAAGGCCCCAAATAAAAATCAACAAAACACCACCAAAGTCCCTCGAAACAACCACTAAAGGCTCCATCCACATACCAACACAACCTCAAAAACCCAAGAACTCCACCAACCAACCTCCTAAACACAACCAAAACAAAAGACTAAAAAAATGTGAACCTTAGCCAAACCAAAACTCACAAACAAGCACACAACCAAAAATCAAGTCTCACATACATTCTAAGCACACAAACACAAACACAAACACAAACACAACACAACTAGGCCTTAGCGAGTGGCCTAAACACAAACACAAAATGAGAAATAGGCCAAAGCCCTCGGGGTGCCTCCCAGAAGCGCTTCTTTAACATCACTAGCTTGACGCATTCACCCCATCAAGGGGGTTCCTTAAGTGTCATCAATCGAAGAAGTGCACTAGGCACTTGAGCATATCCATCATGAAAGATTATCATAGAGTCATCAAGAGAAATTTTTGAAGAAGATTGGGCACTCCTCAAGTACTCATAGGGGATCTTCTCCTTGTTCTTTCCATTCCAGCCCCTAGCGACTTGCACCTCGTAAGTGCCCAAGTTGAAACCCTTACTGTCCATCTCAACACTAAGAAGTGGAGATTCGCATGAGGCATCATATGTCTTGATCTTACCCTTGCATTGGTCGTCTTGCTCCAAGTGAGAACCTTGCATATCGCCACCACCTACTTTCAGCCACAAAGTCACACTAGCAAATATTGGGTTAGCATCAAGCATACTACCAAGCAGATCACAAGGATGAGAGGAGGAAGAAACCATGTTACGTTTGCCTCCGTGTGGCTTAACAACGTTTTTCTTTCGGAAAGTGACCTTGTCCTTGACTACGGTGAAGCTTATCGTGCCTTGTTTGACATCGATACAAGCTCCGACCATAGCTAGGAAAGGTCTTCCTAAGATCAAGGAAATGTCCGAGTTTCTAGCCACATTGAGGACTACAAAATCATTTTTGAACTTATGGCCCTTCTTGCCAACTTTGAGGAGCACGTTTTCGGCGACCCTACTGGGACTCGGGTGGTGCCGTCCCCAAATTGGACCGTGSTGGAGGTTGGCTTGAGTATGGTGAGGCCAAGTTTTTGAAAGACCGGGTAGGTCATAACGCTTATGGCCGCCCCCAAGTCACAWAAAGCATCCTTAACAAGGATGTCATTTATGGTACATGGGACGGAGAAAGTACTCGGATCTTTGAGCTTCTCCGGGATCTCACGCAGAGGCTCAACTTTGGGTATGACCTTACCTCATTGCCCCTTGTTTTCACCTTCTTCCAAAAACTTAGAGAAGTTGGGCATCTCATTCTTGGCTCCATTTGGAGGCAATTGAGAGTGATGGTGTTGAAGCATTTGGAGAAATTGTCCGAACATGGAGTCTAGGAATCTCTTCGGGTTTTGCATCTCGCTAATAACCCTAAGGCTAGAAGGGTCTTACCCATTGCTAGACTCACCTTCCTCTTTCACCTTATTCTTCCTCCTAGCACTCCTATTCTTRTTCTTTCTCTTTTTCCTCTCCAAAGCCTCAACCTTCTCATCCTCTGTTTCACTCATACGATCAACCTRTCCCTRYTTGACCGCCTTAACCTCCTTGGACTCCTCACCCTCCTCAACTTTTATGTTTCTTCACACTCTCCCCTTGTGCATTTGCTTTTTCCTCTCGAACCTTCTCACCCAATGGCTCTTTAGTAGCCTCACCCTTCACCTCCATTTTCTTACCAACTCCCTCATCCTCATTGGATCTCATCATATGAACCCCATCATTCTTTGAGGTGTTTGATTGTGAGGGTTGGATGTATATTGGGGTTTGTTGGGAAAGGTTGGCCATGTTCCCCTCAAGAGCCTTCAATTTAGCTCTAAACTCTTCTTTATCCTCCTTATGAAATTCTTGCTCTTGGGGGTGTTGGATGATAGGTATGTTTTGGGTTTGAGTGGTGTGAGGTTGAAAATTGGCTTGATTTTGAGAGTTGTTGAAATGGGGTGGAACTTGACTTCCCCTTGGCCCCATATATTGTCCTTGCATGCTCCCTTGGTAATTGGGGTATTGAGAAAAAGCACTTGGTTGGGTGTTTTGAAATTGGGGTTGAGCTTGCGGATTAACATACCCATCATTGTTCCCTTGATACCCAAAGTTTGAGCCATTCCCCCTAAACCCTCCTTGCCATTGTTGATTGGGGTTTTGGTTACCAAAACCATAACCTTGGTTAACAAAGTTTCGGTTTTGATAACCAAACCCTCTTTGGGAAAATTGCCTTCGGTTACCAAACCCGTTTCCTCCTTGGGGGTTAAAAACCCTTTGGTTGGATGCGTTTTGGTAACCAAAGCCATTTCCACCTTGGCTTGGTTGGTTGTAAGGGGCTCTCATGGGCCCATAAGCAATGGGGTTAGGGTGGCCTCCCATACGATGTCTTACCCCATTGTCACCCATCAAGTGACATTGTTCCAAGTCATATTCATAGGGCAACTCATCAATAAAGCAATCATCAATTAAAGAAACATTTTGTACATGACAATAAGATGAAAGATGATCATAGGCTCCACAATTATTGCAAAACATGGTACCTTGAGGCATTGAATTATAAGCTTGGGGCTTGGACTTACCTTGGCCCTTCAAAAGGGTGGGTGGAGCCACTTGAGAGGAGGAGATTCCCCCCTTCTCAATGGACTTCCTCACTATGGCCTTGATACCTTCTAGTAGTTTTTCAACTACTTCTCCTTCGCCTAGAGTGTGGATAGTGRCCTTAGCTTGCCTTGGGGGAGCTCTTTCCCCTTCTTGCCATGTTGAGTAGTTATCTACGATCTGTTCAATTATGCCCTCTATTTCATCTTCACTTTTGTTCATTATTGGACCTCCCGCTCCGGCGTCCAAACTATTTTTGCTTGTGTTATTGAGCCTCATATAAAATGTTTGGTAGAGCAACCATTTTGGAATACCGTGATGTGGACACTCCCTTTGATATTCCTTAAATGTCTCCCAAGCCTCGGAGAGTGTCTCATCAATCCTTTGGCTAAACCCTTGCAACTTAGCTCGAATCTTCGRCGTCTTCCTATGAGGGTAAAACTTGTGTAGGAATGCCTTAGTGGTCTCTTCCCACGTACTCTATGAATTAGGATTGACCTCTTTCTCTAACCAATCAAGTGCCTTCCCCAAAAGTGAGAATTCGAAAAGTTTGAGCCTCAAATATTCTTGGCTTACTCCAATAACCTTGATAGTGTCAACATACTTCTCAAAGTCTTTCAAGTGCTTATGGGGGTTCTCACTCTTAAGTCCATGAAACGGCCTTGATTCTATGAGTTGAATGAGGTTCGGCCTAATCTCAAAGTTTCKCTCTATATTAGGTAACACAAWCGCTTTAGTTGTCGCATAGGAGTCGGGAGTCCCTAGATCCTTAATTGGTCTTGCCATGATCTCCTCGTTCTCAAAATCCTCAACCTCTTTTTCACTTTCACTTAACTCCTCAAACTCCTCTTCACTTTCTGTCTCTTCACTAGCTTTAGAACTCGTCTTTCTAGACTTCCTAATCTTCCTCAAAGTCCTTTCAATCTCGGGATAAAAAACGAGTGGCTCTCTACTTTGCATGAAATGAAAAATGCTCGAAATGTAGCAAAAACAACTTCAAGTGAAGTTGGGAAAATCTTTTTGGATTTTTTTTTTAGAAAAGCAAACAAAAACCAAGCTAACTTGTAAAGACTTAAACACCTCGCCTCCCCGGTAACGGCGCCAAATTTTGAAGGGCCCCGGAAAGGGTCGTTGGGCTAAAACCTAACTGGGTGCTCTTAAAATTATAATTTATAATCCGATACTACTAACTATACCTAAGTATAGTAGTAAGTAAGGGGTCGATCCTCTYGGAAGGTAACAAAAAGTGTCTAAATCTAAACTACACTAGCTTGGGAAGTAAACATACTTTGAAAGGGGGAAATTGAACTAAGACTAGCTAATGTAAACTCTTGCAATAAGCTTTGGGAAAAACAATTACTCTAAACACCTAGGAGTAACTAGTGTCATCTTCTATATTTAAGTGYAATGCAAATCAAAGAGTGTGTTCATCTCCAACAAATAGGGTGATTGAAATCATGGTTTGGAATAATGATTAACATCATCTCCCAAGTCAATTAACCCTCTAGACCCAAGTTCAAACCCAAGTCCCCTAAAGTTCTTACTAGAATTGAGCAATCAAGAATCAAACCAATGCCCAAGTCAAACCTCACAATCCCTTGCAAAGGGTTGAATCTAGCACCTCTCACCTCAAAAACAATGGGTGGCCAAATCCAAAGCAATAAGGCTTGAGAAATCACAAATCAAGGCATAAATGGTGATTGGAGAGAACAAATTATATCATCTTGGCATTGTAAAGATTATAGAAGGGACAACTAGCTCTCCTAAGCTACTAAACTACTCACACAACATGATTACAACTTGAATAACAAGAAAAACAAAGGAAAAGCATGAACAAGAAGCCATTAAAGCAAGGAATTTCAACAACAAAAGGGTATCAAAGAAAACTACTCAAAACTACTCCAAAACAAGCAAAACTATGATCAAAACCTTCACAAACACAAGGGGAAACAAACTAGAAGCAAAAGAATTCAAAAGCACAAGTATCAACAATACTCACAAAAATAGAATAAAAAGAAAATCAAACAAAACTAAGAGCAAACTACAAAAAAACTGAAATCTAAGCAAAGAAATGAAATTACCTCGAAATTTTAGGTCAAAAGCATATAAGACTTGTAAGATTTGAGCAAGAATTGAGAAAATTAGGGCAAAATGAAAAGCTTCAAACTACTCTCTAATGGTGGATTGAAGGAAGAAGAAGAAGATGAAAACGAATTCTGAAATCTACTCTCTATTCTAGTTGCTCTTCTCTAATTGTTACTCTATGTTATGCTACTTGTTATTGTTTTCTCTCTCCTAAAACTATATATACAAAACCCAAAACACAAGCTCATCTATTTAGAAGTTTTCCATTACTAAATTACACATGTACTTCAAAACTCCTCCAAGTCAAGTCAACACTGCAGAAGTCAACGTTCAGGGGTGTCACGTGGACACGRGTGCGGAGGAGCGTGAAAAAGTGACGCGCGTGCAGACGCGCGTGAAGGCCTAGGAATGCYTAGCCGCGTGTAAAAAACATACTGGAAAGGCTGCACACGCGAACGAGGGAGGCGCGTGCAGATGCGCGTGTGGTCCAAATGTGCGCGACCGCGCCTAAAATGGTTCTGGAACTGAGGGAAGTTGTGCAGGCGCGGACAACCATACGCAGACGGAGGCGCTACGGGCAGGGGACGCGCGTGCGGACGTGCATGCGAAACCCAAGAGGCGCGTCCGCGCTTAAAACCATTGAGGAAAGGGYGAGATTCCTACAGGCGCGTGCAGTCACGCACGGATGAAAGTGGGACGCGCGTGCAAGCAACTGGCTGAACTGCCCAACTTTGAACGGCCATAACTTCTTTCTCGGTGCTCGGATTGTAGCTTGTAATATACCGTTGGAAAGATCTTGGAGTCTACTTTAGAATGAAAAATGTCTCACCTGCAAATTCAAAGTATAAAAAAAGATATGTCTCGAAGAAGATGTTGGAGCAAGTGTTCAAGTGCCTCAAGGCTAAACCAAAGCAACCACATGAAAACGAACAAGTTGGAAAGCATAAAACCAACATGTGAACATCTAGGCAACTTGCAAAATACTCACAAAGCTTGCAATTTAGTATAAAAAGATAGAAAAAGAGAGAAAAATAAGGAAAAACCTACAAAAACCACTAAAAACTAACAAAGCTTTGCAAAACTAAACAAAGTGGAAATKTAACCAAAAGGTTAGTGAAATGATATTGAAAACACACAAAATGGACAAAATAAGGAAGGAATAAGTGCCTAAATGTGATATTCAAAGCAACAAGCATATCATGCATGAAAGTCCAAGAAACTGAATCATATGCCTTTTTGATATCCACTTTCAACATGCAAGAGGGAGGAGTATTTCTCCTTCCATAAAAAGAGCAACCAAGTCCTGTATGATGCTAATATTGTGAAAGATCTTCCTACCTGCAATGAAATCAGATTGAGTGGAAGAAACCATAGTTAGTAAAATCAGCTTGAGTCTGGAACAAAGAAGCTTGGTGATAACCTTATAAACCACATTACAACAAGCAATTGGACGGAATTCCAACACACTAACTGGACCAAAAACCTTAGGAATCATAGTCAAAGTTATGGCATTCACTTCCTTTAAAAGCTCACCATGAAGAAATAAATTTTGTACAGCTGCTACCATATCCTCCCCTATCACTAACCAACTTTGTTTGAAGAAAGTGGAATTATAACCATCTGGACCAGGGGCCTTCTCTCCAAGAATACTAAAGAAAGCTTTCCTAATATCCTCAAGAGAGAAAGGACTACACAACCAAGTAACGTCAGTATCCTGCACAATAGGGCCTTTAGCAATGACATTCGGATGAATTTTACAACTAGGAGAATAATCAGTTCCCAAAAGGACCTTGTAATACTGGATGAAAGCTTCAACAATAGTGTGTGTGGAAAGTTGAGTCACACKCTCCATATCCTTGATTAAGTAGATCTTATTCCYTTAAGCCTTGAATTTGATGCTTTTGTAAAAGAATTTGGAGTTACAGTCCCCTTCAATTCTTTCCGCCAAGCCATTTTTGCCTTCTAGAACAAAAAAGAATTATAATTCTTCTTCACTTGAAGAAAGTGAGAAGTCCTCTCCTGCTCCTGTTCCCTTAAGATGACATTAGAAGGATCAGCATGCAAAGCCTGTTGACAAGACTGCAAAAGCTCATAAGCCTCTATATATTGTAGGGCTATGTCATTATAAAATTGCTTGTTTAAATCCCTAAAAACCTGCTTCAATCTCTTCAGTTTTTTAACAACTATATACATGGGAGTACCATAAATAGGAGCAGACCATGAACGAGCAACCTCATCCAAAAAAGCATCATGGGAGCACCACATGTCAAAAAATTTAAAACACCTTTTAACCTTGGTAAAAGAATCCGTAAAGCTAACCACCATTTGTGTGTGATCAAAGAGGCCTTCTGGAAGGAAAGTAGTTTTAGCATTTGGACACATGTCCACCCAATCATCATTAATGAGAACCCTATCAATCTTTGAGTACCCTCTAGCATCACCAAACTGCTTATTAGACCAAGTATATCGACATCTAGTATGAATCACATCGCTCAAACCTCCATGCTGCAAAGTATTTTGGAAATACACAAGTTCACCATGAGAAATAGGCCGACCAATCCTGTCATCCTCAAATAAAGGACTATGGAAATCCCCCCCTATCAACCAAGGTCCTACCATACTATCAGTAATAGTATTCAAAGAGCACCATATTTCCTTCCTTTCCTTAGCATCATTACTTGCATAAATAAAAGTGGCCGCAAAGGAAAGTATAAGACTTAGAATCCGCACTTGCATATGAATGAATTGAGGCTTGGTAATAAGTACCTGAACTTCAAAGAACATAGGGAGCCAAGCTACCAAGATTCGCCCACCATTAACCACTCCAAAGTTACTAGTGAGACACCACCCTTCAAACATTCTTTGACAAGTAGCTACATAACTATGGGTTTCAATTTAGTCTCTAAAAGCCCCACAAATCCAATAGATTGTGACAGAATAGCTGCGTTAACATCCAACTGCTTTTGAGGGTTGTTTAACCCCTCACATTCCAAATTAAACAATTATCCATTAATGCCTTGAGCAAGGATCCATTCCTGGATCCCCTAACAAGGTTGTGTCCACCACATTAAGCACAATATCCCCCCCACTCTCTTGAGGAAGAGTTGTAAAGCTATTCTTCATGGTAATCCCTTTAGGACTATGTCTTGGATGTCTTGGAACAAAATTCAGATCATGCCTCTCAAGAATTGGGTCCTTAATTGAATGCACTTCAGCATCCCTAATGGGAAACTCCTCCTCCGTGCGCACCTCCGTACTCTCCTGCTGCAATTTGGTCTTTGGATGCCATACCATCTTCATTATCACCTTGCAATCCTTTGAATCATGTCCAATCAACTTACATTTATCGCACTTCACCGGCTTCCATTCAAATATAACAGGCTGAGACACAACAGTCCCAACCTCAGACTGAAAATGAATCTCCTCCAAAAAAAGGGCCATTAACATTAACCTCGACCAAATAACGAGCATAATTCATCTCTCCTTAGCTGCAGTAGCTGAATCTAGTTTCACAGGTTTGCCCACCACTACAGCAAACTTCTCCAGGRARAAAGAACCCTAGTATTTAATTGGAAGTTTGGGAAATTGAATCCAAACTGGAACCCGAATAAGACCCAGCTCAAAATCCATCCCATCCTCTCACTGTTTCAAGATGACCGGTTTGTGATCCAACATCAAATGAGGCAATTGCATAGCACGAGTCTTAGCTTCATCATTAAGGAATCCAATGATGAAGGTGCTTTTCTTAACCAGAACCACCTTAACAATGTTCATATCCCCCCAAATATGGCGACAGAATCCTTTAAACATTCTAACATTAGGGTTCAATCCAATCATAAATGCTACCACTCCCATTCCCCAATAGGCCAATTCATCCTCAATATCATCATTAGTAATTGTAAAGGAAACAAGAGCATTAGAAATTGGAGCAATTACTTCCTCAACAACAGTCGACTTCAATGGAACAGTAACCAGAAGAGAACAGATGGACGTTGACGGACCAGGATAATCAGATGCCTTAATCACATTCAACCATTCATCCAACTTCAATTTGTTCCTCGCACTTTGCACCAGAGATTGCAACGATTTCTCCGGCGACAAAAAATAGCCTCATCAACACTACTCATAGATCCAAAAGACAAKGGCAAACCTTCAACCCAGGGTTTCTGGGCACCGTGCAAATTCAATRGAGGAGTGARCGAAGTATCACAGTCAACATGCTTCTTACTAGCCTTCTTCCCTTTCCCTTTCGAGGATTTCCTACCCGCTTTCTTAGCCATTGCAAGAGAGAGAATCCTAGAGAGAGGGCTTTTATTAGCTAAGATAATGTTTGTTTTGTTTAGAATTTTTTATTTTTTTAATTTCAATTTTATCCATATTTTCCATAGATAAATGTACATTTATTAATTTTCCTCCATTACATTCAATAAATTTTAATCACTTTATATGTTACTCCCCAAAAATCACTTTTCAAGACACATTTATTATTTTTTCCCTCTCCGGGTCTGTTTTGTTCACCTTATTTTACTTATCTGAACTTATTTTTCCTGAACTGTACTTTTCTTTTCTTTTTTTGTGAAGTTGTTTTGTGAGAGAGAAAAATAATAAGTTTGATCGTTTCAACTTATTTTTTCTAAACTGAACTTATTTTTTCTGATCTGAACTTAACTGAACTTATTTTTCTTATTTGAACTTATTTTTATGAAAACAAGTAAAATAAGGCGAACAGAACAGACCCTATACTGAATATAAAAGTCAATAACTCTCTTTTCAAGTAAGAATCTTATTAATTAAAGTTTCATTTTTCTTAATTCTCTCCCCGATTCCAAACAAGACAAACAAAATGGAATGGAGGGAGTATATTAGTTTAAAGTGCGTTCTCTTGAAATTGCAAAACCTGATTTAACTTTATGTTGAGCCTCGGGTACAACTGTATTAAAAGTCATAAAAATAGGAAAAACCTTTGTTTACCTAATGTTTACCCACCTTTGATTGTTAGGGTAAAAACTAGTAATGGTGGAGCACTCACCTAACTTAATAATAATACGAAATATTAGACTATCTCTATTAGGAGTGGGTGGATTATCCAGTGAATAGATGTAGTCATGCCCATAAAAATAAYCTGAATTGAATTATCCAACCTAATCTAAACTGATTAGGTGACTACTAGTCTACGCAAATTATTAGGTGCAATCCCCTCTTACCTAGCAAAATACAACCCCCCCTCCCCCTAGCTTATGTGTCACATGATTTATTCCCCTCCCCCAATTATCTCTCACGGATGGTTAAAAAAATAAAAAAAAATGTACAATCTCTCACGTTATTTATTAAAAAAAAATAAAATTAATAAACTACTTCCTATTTTGGCTGCCGAAGTTTCCTGCTTTTACCTTAATTAAAAAACCTAAATATCTTTTTTTTTTTAAAAGAATTAGTTGATTTACTGCTTTCATGAAGATATTTTTCACGGCAAATTACGTTTCTTTTTTTGCAATCTTCTTTTATAATTTTCTCCTTATTGATCAACAACAAAACGTAGATTTTAGATTGGAGGGTTGTAATTTTTGGTTGGAGTAATTTTTGATTGCAATTTATAATGTCGAACGTTGTTGATCAACAACAAAACGTATATTGTGATGTTGTTTTATCTACACAATTTGTTGAACAATCACCGGAAAAAAGTAAGTTTTGTKAATAAATATGTGTTTGTTAATACTTGTTTATTTTGTTGTTGTTCTTGTGCGTTGGATTATCTACGGAGATGGTAGAATATGGCACACAAACTCTGGTTTCTACCCCTGTTTCTTTACCATGATTCATGCTATGAAAATCCTCGGCATGGTCTTCAACATATTCTGACAATTGTAGTTAAGAAGGTTCTTTGACCACACCGGAAATAAATATTATCTGTTACTCCATATCAAAATGTTAACTATGCTTCGTTCTTTCAATTTTTTCAATAGTCTTTAAAATTCAAGCATACGAAGTACATAATTCTCAATATCATATTAATTGTAGATGAATATTTATAAAGATGTATTATCTAAATTAGAATATATAAGTGAACAATGACTATGCATAAGTGAACTTTGATGATATATAAGTGAACAATGATTATGTATAAGTGAATTTTGAAGATATATAAGTGAGCAATGACCTTTGTATAAGTGAACTTTGAGTATATATAATTGAACAGTGTCTTTATATAAGTGGACTTTGGGGATAGATAAGTGAACAATGACTTTATATACGTGGACTTTGAGAATATATAAGTGAATAATGACTTTGTATAAGTGAACATTAAGGATATATAGGTAAACAATGACTTTGTATAAGCGATTATGCTATTAATATAGACATGATAGACATTGACTAGTCTATAGCAAGGTGGGGGGAGGGTTGTACAATATAGACATTGACTAGTCTATTGCCTTAGGCTTTCTAGCATGAGTCTATCCAGCAAATGGGCCCAAATACAAAACCAAGACAAGCAATCATTGAAAAGCCCGCCAAAATGGGCCTGGCTAGACCCAATTGAGTATAGAAAACAACTTCAACAGTATTATTTCCATTAACACCAGTATTGAGTACCCTATATATTCTTCCATCCACTTTGCATAGTTGGTAACAAATTAACAACCTAATATCACCATCATCCATGATACATGATAGAATAAAACTGTACGTTGTATTCATATCATTGTAAATTGTAATGTGTAGCTTACAAGCTAAGCAAACATACTGTAGTTTGTTCATAGTTTGTACGCTGAAAATTTGTTTAATTAGGGATTGATTAATACTTGTACGCGTCAGTTACTAATTTTATTTTTGTACTATGTCGAAAGAAAACGAATTAAGTTTGGTCATTCTTCTATCAAAACTTTAACCTAACCTTTCAAATTAAAGTTCATAAAAAAGAAAACTTATCATCCATTAACAGATAAATCTGTTGATGAGTAGGGGCATAATGACATAAAGAAGCTAAGCCAAATAAATAACATAACGATTTATTTGAAAATCCACAAGTGTCAAGAATTAACAATAGGGGTGTCCACTATTCCGACTCTAATCCAAAGTCCAAACCAATCTAGTTAAAAAAAAAAAAAACTACTTCGTATTTGGATTGGACTTTTTTCAATTTGAATTGGATTCGAACTCAAGTTTTTTGAAATTTGGATTTCGGATTGGATTTGGACAATCCAATCCAAATAATCGTGATTACTTATAAATATATAAATAATTTAAAAACTAATTATTAATAAGTATTAAAATAAAATATAATAAACCTTAATAATTAATATATGTAGAAGACCTTACTTTATTRTGTGTTGAAGAAATGAAGGCTTTTTTTCATTATGTTTTATGACGATTAAGACATATTTCTTATACAAGTATTTGTGATTTTGTGGTGTAGATTTATGAATTGTAATGAACTTGGGTTTTTTTTTTTAATTGATTAGTTATGATTTATTTTTATTTTATTTTATGGATTTTTTAAAATCTTAGGTGAATTTTTTTTATTAATTCGGATCGGATTCGGATTTTGAGATATTAATTTGAATTGGATCGGATTGAATTTTGAAAATTTTGGATTGAATTTGGACTAAAAAATAAAAGACCAAATTTATTTGAAATTAGATTGAACTAAACTTTGATGCAATCCAAAATCTMAATAGACACCCCTAATTAACAAGATTAAATTAGTGTAGCAACATCTATGATTCATCATCTTACTCAACAGGAGTAGGCGTCAGTTATGGTTTACACCAGTTGATGCCTATATGTAATTGTAAGACATAGAAATGATGCATGATTACGTGCCTTAATTTGATGGACTATATCATAAAGCAACCATAATTTTATACGCATTAGCATTTAACATTACTTCTCTTTGGTTATATGGTCTATGTCTTTCCTGATTCTATGAGACGTGACTCCTGAGTCTTGTCCTGATGTCCTCATTACCACTTTTCACTCAATCACTCTCATGTTGCCCCAATGCCTCCTGTTTTTTGCACTATTAATTTTTGTCTCCTCTTAACACCTTATCAATCAACTACAATGCATGTTTTCTCCCTTCTCTCATATTCTGTGCATCTCATATTCTCATTGGTTTTGGTGGTTTATTATTGTTTGTTTTTAATTTAGTGTGATATAATAGGTCATTATTTGATGAAGAGTTCTCACCACGCTGAACAAGTGTATTTTAATGGGCAACAATTCTTCTAGTCGACTATTGAAAATTTTAATATGGTCCATTGGAAATAGACTATCATAAGCAATAATAGAGGACCAATAGAGCCACATACAATAAGTGTCCAGCAAAGTCAAACTAACACTGACTCAGGCAAWTTTGACAAGAAGCATCTTAATTGAGGCAATGTTTGATTTTATTAATTTACTACACACAGTTGTTGTTTCTAACCGCGCATATATAATTCCTTGTTAGTGTGTGCAATAAAATGAAATCATTTGAGCTTTGAATTAAACATAAGCTGAGAAGTGTAAGTTTTGAATAAATGGTGTGGTTATGTAGGAGTATGTCCGAATATTCCCATACTCCTAATATGTACCAAATGATCTTGCCAAGAATTAACATTATTTGATCATTAATAGCTCAAATTATACATTTTAAAAAATTATTAAAAAGTTATTAATTAATAAACTACATATATATTTAGACAAGTAGAATAAAATTAAAATATTATTTGACTATTTCACACATTATACTTCATATATTTTTTTAAGTATGACACTTTTATCTAGGTGATAATCTAAGTGTGACTAGCTGATYTATGACATTTAACTAGAGCTTTATAGTCATGTGAAGTGAAATTAGACTTCATGAGGGTCATAACGTATCTTCCAAGAGTAAATTTGACTAAAATTAAAGAAACATACATGGTTGTTTGCAAAAGTTTAGCTTGACCTCGTCTACCTATTTTAATTTGATCATATATGAAGTTGTACTTGGATTGTTGCGATTCAAGTTGGGTTGGAAACTTGACTCAAAGAGTTTTGCAACGATGGGTAATATGTGTTTATACAATGTCTATATCTCAAGATACAACCTATTTAAGTAGTTGAACCAACGATTAGGGATGCGAACCAACACTCAATGGTTTTGGTTGCTCGTTTGTTAGCCGCTTCTTTCTCGCCTGTTGGCATGGGTTACTGCCGCCCACTGGTCGGGCCTTGCTGTGTTTTATTTCTTTTGCTCCTTTTTATTATATTTTTCAATTATAACATATTCATCTTTTATCTTCTACATCTTCAAAACCCTAACTTCTCTTCTCTCTCTTCTCTTAGTTTAGATCTAGTACTTCGATCTACTCACTAATTTGCTTAGTTGAATCAATTTAAGTGTAAGTCTTTTTTTTCCCAAAACTCAAGTTCAAGTAGTAATTCTCCATTGAAACTTCATTGTAATATCTAAACTCTTACTCCTTTAATTTCAAAATGTTATAGTTGAATAACCCCAAAAATAAATTGTTCTTGTTGATATATGTTTGTTAGTTGAGGTTTGACTATTACTTCGTTATGAATGTAATTTTGTTTTTAAGCTTTGAATTTGTTTCTCCCATAATGTGTGAGTAGTTCAATTGTTAGGGATTGTGTGAAAACTCAATCAAGTCATGATTGATTAAAATAAAGGATTTTGTGTTTAATTTGAATAATTATTGATTTGACTAAGTTTTGGTAAATTATTGTATATGTATTTTGGTGGCCAAATTAATACTTGTGCTACTACTCTTAGTCATGCATAGAACAATCATGAAATTAGGTTGTAGGCCATTACTTGGTTGATTAAGTTGAGTAATTATAGTTTTAAGGCTCCATATTAATGTGAATTATTATCATATGTAACACTAATGTGTGTTTTACATAACCCCTTTGAAAATTAAAGTTATTATTGATAGTAAAAATTGCCAAAGATTATGTGAAATATCCATATATTGAAATTAATTTATCACTTTGCATCAAAATGTTCTTAGTATAATTTATATTATTAGAGTAGATATACTTGAAGTACTCACTCAAGATCAATTCCTTAATGATTCCACTATTTACAAATTGAAGCTTTAACAAAGAAAATAATAAAACAATAGTTGTAGGATTGAATATTATAAACAGGTTGAACACTAAGTATGTATGGATTGAAGAGAGTGAATAGATTGGAGAAATAGTGTCAGTGTAAATAACCCAACTTCTTTGTCCCCACAATAATAAACAAATAATAGTTTCTAAAAAAATAGGAAAATTTTACAAATTAAAATACCCCTCAAAATTCGGTTTTCCCAAAGTATACCCACATTAATTTTTTGGTCCATAATGAATCACGCACTAAAATCAAGTTTCCTTCCACAATATAACCAAAAATTCAATTTATGCTTAAGCATGATTAAATTTCCCCAAATCAATCTAGCTAACTCATCTTCACCCACACAACCACCCAACCATGAATTTAACACCCACCACCATCACTCACACATCAACAACTTTCACCTACACAACCACCCTTGCAAATTGAACTAGCCACCTTCGTAACCACCCAACCATCTTCACAACCCCCACCAATTATCAACCCCAATCAATTCYCAACCCCCCTGAATTGGAAAGCTTGTAATTCTTATTTGTGATATCTGAAAACTTTGGCGTTTAACACATATCWTCTAGGGTACCAATTCCAAGAAAAATCTTGGTGTTCACTCGCTAGAAGACATCGTTGTCGGAATCGCCAATAACGGCGTCATTTGCCCGATGGTGAGTTCGCTTGATGGTGGGGGTTTGAATTCGATCGCGAGTTAAGGGTTCAAGTGGTGGTGAGTGGGTGGGTGGTAGTGTGAGTGCATGGTGGGGGTTATGAATTCGATGGTGGTGGGTGTAGGCATGGGCATTCGCGGGCCTGTCCTACATCGATTGTTTTAATGGGCTTGAACCGTAGAAACCGCAGGTGAATGCATTGGGGGAGTGTTTTCAAGTGAGGGGATCACCACCGTGCCTATACAGGTTAATCACGGACGCCAGAAACATTAGTGACAAGATAATGGCCTCACTGTAAGGTCCAGTAACCCGCTCGTGGATTTAAGGACATGGTACGGACTGAATCTTTGACCCAAATACGTCCCCATATAGCGGGCTCTACTTAGTTTCTTTGTAATACCATTCGATCAAATTCATTGGATATACAACAACGTAGCAGTATTATCCTTAGAAAATGCTCTAGCCCTAAAACTATTACAAAAGTGGGTTTCTATTGTACATGTATCGCTACCTAACCTAATAATCGTGACCACTTCCACTTAATCAAATTAATACGGAGTCTAAAATCCTATCGTCCATAATTAATCTGAATTTAATTTGATTCAAGCAAATTCTGGTCTTGTTTAAACAATCAAAAGAGTCATATGCACAAGGATAAAGCATAATATATACAAGAATTAAAACACGAATATATACAAATTTTCTTACCTTGTATTGCTATATATACAAATTAAAACACGAATATATACAAGAGTAAATAAGAGTTAGAATATCAAAAGCTTCGCTTCCAAACGGGTTGCTTATCACAACAAAAGTGATCGTTAGTATTGACAACAATAATGAAAATAATTGAGATGGTGGAAAAACAAAGGAAAAGAAAGGTATTTATATGTTTGAAAATCAAAAGCGAATCAATCAAAACTCAATGTATTATGTTAGTGAAGATTAATAAAAAGAAGAGAGAAAATTAGATTGATCTGAATAGCCTCAAAATTTGTACCTATTTCCACAAAAACACGACTCCAAAAATTGCGACGAATACGAAAACTTTGGGTGATGTAAGTGATTTTTGTTTAGTGGATTGAATGTGTGAGAAAAGTGATTTTTTAAGAGCTTTTGTATTACACGTTTTTCGTAGATTTTCTTTGATCATAGTTGATTTTCGTTAATCATTGACTATATTTATTCTTACATATTGACGAGAATTTAAAAGATTCTTACTATTAATGAATAGTTCTCACTATTCATAGGTCATTATATGTTATTTAAAGATGACTATATAAAATAAAATGGTCATTATGCATCAAAAAACTGTTACAATTATACATTTATACTATAAAGGTCAATATATAGATTACATTTTTACAAGACTAATATACTTGATGCACAATATGATTGTACACTAGATGCACCCAAGGATTTTTCAAACTTGTAACTGTGAATAAAAAACAAAAATATGTTGAGAAGAACAAACCCTTGTATGGAACACCAAGCACTGAGCCCGTGAACAACCCATATACATGTGAGTGAATGTGTTGTCCCACATTGAAATTAAGGTGGAGTGTTGTGGTGAAAAATCCTACATTGAAAGAATTCAAAGTTGAGACCACTATATAAGGTTAAGGGGTTACTCCCCTCATTGTCATATGGTTTTGATCCTCGTTGGTCTTGTAAAGTGGACTTGCAGTCCTCGTGGTGAGTGCGGCCCAGGCCCGTTTGATATGGTATCAGAGGCCAGGTTGGGTGTAATTGATCTGGGCCAACTTACGGACAACTCACATGTGAGGGGTAGTGTTGAGCCCGTGAACAACCCACATGTGAGTAAATGTGTTGTCGCACATTGAAATTAAGGGGTAGTGTTGTGGTGATAAATCCTACATCGAAAGAATTCGAGAGTTGAGACCACTATATAAGATTAAGGGGGTTACTCCCCTCATTGTTATATAATTTTCATGTAGAACCTTCTTGGTCTTGTGATGTGGACTTACACTCCTCGTGGCGGGCGTGACCTAAGCCCGTTTGACACCAAGGGAATAATTAATAACATTTGAATGGCGTAAGCTGTTAAGGATAATCCTCTCCCCTCTTCCCCCTCATTTAGGCAAGAAATTAATTTGCTTCTCATTCATATAGTCAATTATATCTCCTGTTCAATTCATTGCTTTGTCGTCTGAAATGGAAAATGACCAAACACAGAAAAGAGAAATTCTTTTACTCCACCCTACAATTATTATACTACTATTATGGACATCAAAATCATAGGACACACAATGAACAAATCATGACATTTCATCCATAAAATATAAATACTACTTCCTAACAAATAATATTAATCCTTGTAACAATTCCATGCAATTGTTGCACATCATCAAAGTTTTCAAAAGAAGAAAATAAGTTATGTAACAAAATTAAGGCATTAATGTGATATAAATGGAGAGGTCCATAATTAGTAAGAGTAGCAATAATAATAATAGTAATAGATGGGTAGCAACAGCAGCAAGTATATGGATACAAGCCATAATAGGTGGAACGTACACTTTCAGCTTATATTCTCCCATCCTCAAATCCTCACAGTCCTATGATCAATTTACCCTAGACACCGTCTCGGTTTTCAAAGATATCGGAGCCAATGCCGGTGTCATTTCAGGACTCCTTTACACGGCCGCGTCCTTGGGGCCTCATCAAGGTTGTGGGGTTCCGTGGGTGGTCCATGCGGTGGGGGTGGCCGAGGGCTTCGTAGGTTACTTCTTCATGTGGCTAGCTGTTGTTGGAGTCATTCCTCGTCCACCAGTGCCACTCATGTGTGTGTTCATGTTTTTGGCTGCTCATTCTCAAACATTCTTCAATACTTGGAATGTTGTTACTTCGGTCCAGAATTTCCCTGATTATAGTGGAACCGTTGTTGGCCTTATGAAGGTACGTTTGTAAATTTTTTCTCTTAATTAATTTAGGTTGATTGATAGCTAATCAAATTTAAATTCAATAAATAACTTTTAATTTAAGATTCATTGGATCATTGGTGCTTTTTTGTGATCTTTAAGGGATTTGAGAATTGTCTAGTGGCTTAAAAACTCGAACTAAGATGTTTAGAGAGCCACAAGAACATAGGTTAGAATTGATCATAAGATCTCTTAAAATTGGGTAGGTTGTGTATTATATGATTTGCTTGGAGTCTAAATCCCCTCATCTCATAATTTTATATTGTACTACTACTTAGCCAAAGCCTATATTATACAAACCCCTCCTACATTGCAAGATACAACCCCCCTCCATTGCTTTTATTAGTTGTCAAATATTTATATCTAGCTTGGTGGTATTTGACAAACTTCATTGGGCTTAGTCTAAGGCCTAGGTCGATGGAGAGTCTGACTACACATAAGTTCAGCAACACTATCTCTCACATGTGAGCCACAAATTCTACTATGGTCCCAGGATCATGGTTCTCATCATGGTGCCGGGCAAATTTTCATTTTCGAACTAGAAATGTTCATCTCAACATGTAAACTGTTCATTTTCAAATGTAAATGTTCATATTTGAAAATGAACACTTGTATTTTCGGAAATGAAKATTTCTATTTTCMYAAATGAACATTTCTAGTTTCGGAAATGAACATTTGCTTGGGACCATGATGAGGAACATGGTCCCGGGACCATAATAGACCTATTGCATGTGAGCCATTCTCTTTTGTCAAATTGGATATGTCGTAGATAAAACGAACTTTTATCTATGGACCTGATGGAGTATATAAATTATTCATCAATTTCAACTATCAAATTAAACTTTTGGTTGGGATGATCCACTAACATCTCTATTATATAAGCCAAGGGGGAGCAATGGTGTCCCCCTATAAAATGACTTAATTACCCTTTGATAAATATAAAATAATACATTCAATGTTTCTCAATTAATTGCCTTCCAATTTTAAAATTTGCATTTAAAGAAAGTTTAAAATTACCAAATAAATACAAAATTAATTAACAAAAAAATTACATAAAACATGCATGGTAGAAATTAAAAAGAGAAACGTATAATTGAATACTAACACAATTTTCAAATCAATTATAGTGAAATCAAATAGTGAACAATTTAAATACAGAGCTACATTGTTTTTGTTCAAGTTTTAGCAAGGCACGCATCGCGTGCACAAAAAACTAGTGGTATTATTAGAGCTAACATGACACAGATTTCATGAGTTTGAATCTCATCCACTCCTTATCAAAATGAAATTATAAAGTGTTAGTATAAGTGGGTCTGTGTTGTATTCACATTTAAAGTCGAAATGACCTTTCATGTGAGGGGTTCATGTGAGAGGAGTGATAGAGTATATAACATATTTATCAGTCTCAATCATTGACTTAAATTTTGATTGAGATGCTCCAGTGACAAACCACGTACTGAAATACTTGAAGTTTACAAATTCAAAGTGGTTTAAAACCAATTGGTAATGAGAATTACAGTCTTAGGCTTGTAAAGATTTTTTCCCCCTTCATTTGAGTTTCTCATTGTTGATAAGGAGAGCCTCGCATATCCTGGCCTTCTCATTAATATCGTGCAACACTGCAACTACAATCTCTTTAATTTGTTGATTGAGGATATTTATCAATTATCATTGATGCAAGTATGCAACCCTGGCCTGAAACTAGTATATATGTAATCTCAAATGACGTAGTGACACATACATACACATGACATCACCTTAAGGGCTTAAGTCCTTAAAATATAGTACATGCYWGCATGCATTTGGTGCATTGTTGTTCTCTAATCTACACTTTATTAATGATGCATTAAGAGCCATTGCATTTACGTTTCAAATTCAAACATGCACATGTTCTTAATCTTCACAAGTTACCTTGCTTTGACATAGCAAGAGGTAACACATCACCATCAACATTATTAACCTTACTAAAGTGGATCTATAGTCTACGGGCCATTCTGTTCACAATCGTGATTTTACTTAAAGAAAATTTAATTAGATTAGTAAATAATATAAACGAGAGATAAAATCAAATGTCYATCTTATATCCATACCATCCAATAAAAATCGACCTTGCTATAAAAGTTGGTTGATACCATACCTCGACAATTATAAATTAATTGGCATTATCCATTGTTCCATTATATCTATAGGCATCAACATCAACTACATCACAACCCATCGAGGCAGCATTGATCGGACTCTTTCGAAAAGAAAAAAATATGACGGGTCACAACTCTACAAAAATCTTTAGTAGATCAGATAAGCTAATTTGTGAAATGACTAGTTAAAATTTGCACCAGTTATAGCCTATTATATATTGTTGGYTGCTTCAATTCAATTCAAAAGAATTGTTGATAGATGATGATGAATACCGAATACGACCCCTGCCCTTTGTCTTGTGTCTTGCCAACTGCTTAACAGAACTTGAACACTTATCCAATATTCGACTCACAAGTATACATTTATGTGGGATCAACCTCAATACTTCTGAATTCAGAAAACCATGCATGAATTCTCGTTTCAACACTTCATTACAATTTTTTAGACCTATGCAATCTGATTAGTTCAACTTTTTAAAGTAGTTTAAACAAGTCAATTTTTATTTAAGGCTACCCAAAGTTATAAAGTTTCATTCTATCGACCTTGTTATTATAACAATTAAAAAAGGTGATTGTGCAACAATTTCTATTTCATTTTTTTTTACGCAATTTAAACAAGTCAAATTTCAATTAAGACTACCCTTAATTATTAAGGTTCATTGTACCGACCTTGTTATTATTAAAAAAAAAAAAAAGCGATTGTGCAACAATAATCCCTTTTTTATATGGTAATAATTTCACTATAATAAAAGACGTTTACAAGGTTTGCCAAACACTAACATGACTTGGCTCTGTAAGACTGTATGTCACTAGCAATTTGATTCAAAAATATTAAGAAGAATTTCATGCACAACGAATGAATGCAGCATGCATGATATCATTAATTAGCTAAAGCTATCTTGCTGAGATGTGTAGTCACTCCATCTTAGAATCAGATTCACCTTATCTTAAAAACCTAGAAAAAAGCAACTTTTTCATATTCTCATTSCAATATAAAAAGTTGATTTTACATATCGAAAAACATATACTTTTCATTTCTCAATAATTGTAACAAATTCAAATAAGTAAACTCCTACGCAATTTTATCTTGAGTGAAAATTGAATAAAGAGTAAAAGTGACACATATRACATATATGATGAAAAGAGATTAAATTAGAATCGAAGATAATACTTGCAAAATACGAATAKAAATATATATTAGTTGCAATGAATTTAATATTTTTGCAATTGTTACAATTAAAAAGAAACAGATAATATAGTTCCAATCTTTTCATTTCAACTTCGCATCAATTCCAAATATGACCTTATAACATATAGAATATGACGGGACTTGATTTCCCAATAATGTCTTATACCGTGTCTTATAGGCCCGGCCCGGATTGTCCTCGAGCAAGTACGTACTCTTCCTACACCCAACGTATCTAGGGATACCCTGTTCCCTCCCTCGTTATATATGGTGTCCACTTTCCTTGGCTTGGACCAAGGGGTAGCTCAGTTGGGGAGCTCCCCGCTTTCCTTAGCTTGGACCAAGGATCGATTCTCACCCCCAACATTATGCTGGGGATTTCCCCCCTCCTCCACTYAATTGGTACCTGAGATAGGATGAGTTTAGAAATTCGATCGTGTATCTTACCGAAAAAAATAATTATATATGGTGTCCAATAACTAATAATGATGTTATATAAATGCTCGTTGATATCCCTTAAAATTCGTGTTAGTTTAACATATATCAATGGTGTTTAAAWTTTTTTTGACAATTACGAAATATTTGGATAGTGTTGAAATCCATTCAAATTGATGCTAGCTAGTCCAGCATATATATCATTGGTATTTAGTGAAGTAGTATACTTGGTATTAACGATGTCTAGAAGCCTTATACAGTCTTAATTAACATTTTTTGGGATCTGTCACCCCCTCCAGGCCTCCATGGCTCCATTATCCTCTTATTGAAAATGACAAAACCAAGATCAATCATCAGTCTCTTTTACTCGTCCCACCAACAATAAATAATGCTTCATGTAGGCCAGCAACCAAAAATTCATATCCACGTATAAAATGACAACTATTTCAACTCACCATTTTCAACATCAATATATGACCATATATCACACAGCAAAAAGTTGCATGCAACAATTGATCTTATTTAAGTAATAACAAACAAACTTCTCTCATTTTTATTTCTTCCACCATAAATCAATTGTTTGTCATGGAAAGTTCCATAATTAGTAATAGGAGCCATAGTAGATGGATAGCAGCAGCAGCAAGCATATGGATACAAGCCCTACTAGGTGGTAGCTACACTTTCAGCACATATTCCCSTACACTAAAATCCACCCAATCCTACGACCAATCCACCCTCGACACCGTCGCGGTGTTCAAGGACATTGGATCCAACGCCGGTGTCTTATCCGGCCTCCTCTACACGTCCGTAACCTCTGGGCCACGCGACCGGCATGGTGTTCCGTGGGTTGTGCACTTGGTGGGCGCGGTCGAGGGGTTCATAGGCTATTTCTTGATGTGGGCAGCTGTTGTTGGAGTGATCCCCCGTCCACCAGTGTCACTCATGTGTGCGTTCATGTTTTTGGCCGCTCATTCTCAAACTTTCTTCAACACTTGGAACGTTGTTACTTCGGTTCAGAATTTCCCTGATTGTAGTGGAACAGTTGTAGGACTAATGAAGGTATGTATGTCATTTTCCCTAAGTTGGTTTTTGTAGCATTCAAGTATCGTATACTTTTTCATATGTCTTTGTTTTTATATGACTAACATACAAGTGTCATATGTTGAAAATTATTGCAATACTTATGCTTTGGTTAAGTTATCAAAAATATAGGAAAAGATTTGCTTTTCACGTAATTTTTGTTTTCATAGAAAAAATTAGGCTAGCTGCCAAGAAAATGGCTAATTACCTAAAGTCCTAAATACTACATGTGTCATACAAAATACCACTAAAATTAGCATTGATTGTGAAACTTTCAGACTTTAAAGGTTGTATATTGATCAATATACTTATAAGGTTACAAAAAAAGAACATGTTCTTGTCAAAAAAAGAAAGAAAGAATATGTTAACAAATCAGGCTAATCAAATAGAGTTAGGATTCTCTCCATTTTTTTTAAAAGAAATGGAGAGTGATGGTTGGACATGGATTAATGAGAAAAATACGAGGGTTTTGAATTTGTTATATTTATGATAGATGCAACTCCCACCCTTAATTTAACGAAATAGACTATTCATTTCCCCTAAAAATTAGAGAGGATCCTAATTCAATCCAATATGTTACTCATCTTTACAAATAAATATATATCTTAAACTAATTTTTTTTCCATCATGTAAAAATAAGAAACAAAAGTCTGAGTATATTACAAATACTAATGATACTACAAAATTCCTATATTTAAAGGTGATGACAATACATTTGGATCGGACTTTCTATTAGCTACCGTATATGTAATTCTTTTATCCAGATTTTTTTTTCTTGGGTCAGCTTTTGAATGATGTCCAAATTTTCTCTTGATGGGCTTGAAATGGTCCACCTACCCCAATCCGTAGTCCAAACTCTARGTTTATTTTCAGATATATTTTTCTTTTAGATTCTCTATCTTCATTAATGAGAGATAGAAAGTTCACTGAGGAAGGGGCCTGGAACAGTAGATTTAACTTCACTTTTTGATTTTTCTGATTATTGGTTCGAATCATCATACCTCTTTCGTCATTGAAAACGTATCTTGCCCTTGTGGCTCATTTACATCCAAAAAAAGAAAAATAGAAAGTTAATTGTCAAAATAGTGTGAATAGCGATGAAATTTCAATCAAAATGGAACAATATCCAACCCTATTTTAGAGACGGAAAATTAAATTCTGTTTCTATAAACAAATTAGATATAGATTAAAAATTCCATAGCTAATTTAGGTATGGATGAAAAATTCCCTCTCTAAATTTAGCAATGGATTTTTTATCCGTATCTAAATTAGCTACGCAATTTTTAATCCGTCTCTAATTTAMCAAAAAAATTAAAATTCGTTGCTAAATTAGTAACGGATTAAAATTCSGTTGCTAAATAAGAGACATTTTAATTTAATCCGTATCTAAATTAGATACGAATTTTTGAATCCATCTCTAATATTTCTTTTACATATTACCAATATTACCGATAGAAGTATACAAGTTTTATTTGGAGTAGTTAGTTGGAGCATCTCTTTGTGACTTTAAGGTTACGAGTTCGATTCTCTTTGGTGACTTTATTCATGATATGGAGAAGAGAAGGAGTGCCAATGGGAGTGGAGGAGAATGGAGCCGTCAAAATAATAGCTACAATTTAATTTTTTGCTCAGGTAAAATTAGATACAGATTCGAAAATTCGTTCCTAATATCAGTGACAAATTTAAAGACGGAATTATATGAGACTCTAAATTCAGAGATGTATTTTGTAAATCCATTGCTAAAGTGAATCAACGACAAAAWTTCTAGTAACAGATCAAATCCATTTCTAATTGTGTTTCTAATTGAAATTAGCTACGGATTTGGTGAATTTAGTGACAGATTTTTCCGTTGCTATTTGGTTTTTTTTTTTTAAGTTAGCTTTGACTCTTTTTCTAGTCACTCACATGTGCCAACTGCTTACAATCCCGTCGTGTTACAAGTTAAGTAACTCCAAAGATCTTAGCAAGGTAGTTGGTTTTTGTTGTGGTTTGGTTAAGTGATGAATAGGAGAAGTGCAAAGGAAGAACACACAAGTTGGTTGCACTAAAAAGTAACGATGTTATACAAAGAAAGCTTTTACAAGTGATCAATGCCTTAATTGTTATGTAAAAATGCATGCTTTTGGAGTATTTATAAGGAGCACCCCTTTCTACTTGCCTAACGTGTAACATTCTCACCTCTTCAAATGGAGGGGTCTAGATACAAGATCTCTAGACTATTCTACACAATTACAAAATATTACAAAGTATGTAAAGAGTTGCATCAACAAGAATTAACTCAAGTGGTAAACAACTTGATGTTGCTTAAGGGAGTCCTGAAGTTTGAGTCTCGTCATATGCAGAAACTCTTGTTAGGAGATTCACCTATTTGATAGATGTGCGGTGAATCGGGTAGGCAAACTAAAAAAATGTAAAACGTTGCCTAGAGAGTAGTAGACACTAAGTACCAACATACTTGCTACAAGATATCTCCGAAATGCTCTAGTGTGACTTGTTCAAGTCTGCTTGACACGTACATATTCTCATGATTCTAGATTTCATACGTCTTCTAATGATTCTGGACTTGACACGTTTTTTCATGATTCTGGACATAGGTGGACCTATGTTGTAGTATAGTGATGCACGTGCTATACATAATTTTTTTAAAACAATTGTGAATTGCACAGCTAAAACTATATAAAAATATTATAACATAAATTTAATTTATATCATATTTTATATGGAATAAAATAAAATGAAACATATTCAAATATTATTTGATATTTATTTTAATTTAATAATATCGATCTACTCATACAACCTTAAATGATAATTTGAATTTTTTTAATTATACTACATTAATATAATAATTTCTAAGTTTTTCTAAGTTATACTACACTTGATATTATATCTAATATCTAATTTTGGCGAGTTATATAAGGATTTGGGAGAGGTTAAACCTTAAACCATTCGTGCATATTGAATTTTGATGTTATGTATTTATATAACTTAATAGAATAATTTGTAATTTGTTTTTATTAAATTTTAATACAAATTTCATTTTTGATTCGTGCTACATTACAACTAAAATATTGGGTTCGCCACTGATTTCGGAAGTTTCTAGCGTCGAGTCTTCTATTGATGTAACATAGAAATATCTATCAAGTTTTGTGGAATCGGAGTTATATAGTTATCTAAACTGGACTTCTAAATGATTCTCTATTAAAGGTATAAATATTTATTTAATTTAGACTTCTTAAGAAGATATGTTGCTTGGACAGTACTCCCTGTGCAACTATARGTCTTGTGCTAATAGGTAGGGGTTATGAGGTATGTTTGACATAATGTCTATTTAAGAGGACTATTAATTAGCAACTTCGTTGCATTTTTGAAATCATAAACTAATTTAAAAGTAATTATGAAATAAAGTAGTTCAACAAAGATATATCCTCCTCTGTTAGCAACACTATAACACATGAAATAAAAGATGAGGAGTTGAATAATGACGCTAAATTATGCATGTAACCTATGTTGGTAGGTGTATGAAAAGAAAATTAAAAAGGTTAGTAATGCAATTTATTGTCCCATTTTTTTTTTAAAAAAAAAGAGAAGAAAATGATATGGAAGCGTTAGAAGATAGTGAATTATAAGAGAGARTAGGTGAGGATGTGACATGTGAATATTAGGGAAGAGTTTTAATATACTTATAGTAGGTAGTAGATAGTAGTTAATACATGGTTTTGTTGTCAAGTCATATTTCTTAATTCTTCTCCCTCTACACCTTAATTGCATCAGACGAAAACACGAGGACTTCCGAAAAAGTCATCCATTGTAGTACTATTCTCACTCAATCGTGTGGTCGACGGCATGAAATCATGAGGATTTCCTAGGAGGTCACCCATCTTAGTATTATTCTCATTCAACTATGCTCAAGAATGTGACATATTTTTACACCAAATACCTACCGCAACCTTCCTRCTTTATCAGGCTTAGGTCTGGCAACGGGAAACCCAACATTTCTTAATTATAATTTGAAAATTCGAGCATGTGCTCGAGGATCATCTAGTTAGTTTAGAGTAAATGGATTTTGTCACATTACCTAATCCATGGCTGGATTTGTATAATTTATACTATTAAWATCTTTAACCTGACCAGTTGGTTARTCTGATCTGACTCCTAATTCTTTTTAATTGCAGGGCTTCCTAGGACTAAGTGGAGCAATATTAATCCAGGTATATAAAGCATTTTTCAAGGGTGATCCAAGTACATACATACTAATGCTTGCATTGTTGCCAAGTATTGTGTCAATATCCCTAATGTATTTAGTGAGATTATGCCCCGAAAAATCAGCAGAAGACAAGAACCACCTGAATTCTATGTCAATAGTCTCACTAGTCTTGGCTGCTTATCTTATGATCATCCTCATATTCGAAGACATTCTTGTGTTCCCTCATTGGGCGCGCCTTCTTACCTTCTTGGTTCTTCTTCTGCTGCTCTCCTTGCCTCTTAGAATCGCGACAGAAGCTACTAAGAAAGAGAGATCACACCCGATGTCACAAAAGACTGATCCTTTACTCTGTGCACCCGACTCCAATGAGGCCGGGAAGAAGGTTGTGGATGAAGTGAACAACGAGTTGTCTGGGGAAAGCATGAACCTCTTGGAGGCAATGCGGAGTTTCAACTTCTGGCTTTTGTTTCTTGCTATATTATGCGGAATGGGATCAGGGCTTGCCACTATAAACAACATGAGCCAGCTAGGAGAATCACTTGGTTACAGTCCATCTAAGATCAACACATTGGTTTCGCTATGGTCTATATGGAACTTCTTTGGCCGTTTTGGTGCTGGTTACTTATCCGATATCATGCTACGTGAAAGAGGGTGGGCAAGGCCGTTAATGATGGTCATCGCGCTAGGGGGGATCACTGCAGGGCATTTGATCATTGGTTCCGGATTCTTTGGTAATTTGTACATTGGAACTACCTTGGTAGGGATATGTTACGGGGCTCAATGGAGTTTGATGCCTACTATTACTTCGGAGATATTCGGTGTTTTGCACATGGGAACCATTTATAATGCCATTGCTATCGCGAATCCTTTAGGAACTTATGTGTTATCCGTTTGGGTGATAGGACACATATATGACAAAGAAGCAGGGGAAGACAAWTCCTGCCATGGGATTCATTGCTTCATGGTCTCTTTCTTTGTACTCGCGTTTGTTAGCTTCTTGGGATGTCTTGTTGCACTTACATTGTTCTTCCGAACAAGGGTGTTTTATAGGTCTATTGTGCTAAGAAGATTGCGCTATTCCCTAAGAAGGTAGTTCARAAGGAAATTGTTGTCACTAATGCCAAGACCGAGACCTTCATGTCTTGGTAAAACTTTGACAACAACAAAGGTGCAATGAATACAGATTTGAAGCAAATGTATTCATGTATACATACCAAATTTATCATGTATGGTGTATATTGGAACACAATACAAGTATACATTGGATTCGAGTGGACACTTTATACCTGTAAATTGTTCTCAAAGTCATTTGTTGAGGAAAACAGTAATGATGTTCCTTTTGTCATTATTTGATAATAGAAACTTGTATAATGTTAAGATTGTTTATAATTGTAAAGAATACTGTCGTTTTTTGTATCGTTTGGTGTCTCTTAGCGTGCTCTAAGTTGCATATGAGAAACGTTCGTTTAGCCAGTTAGCTTTGGAAACAAAACAATAAAAAACGATGTAGGAGRTACCAAATCATCGAGTTCAACGCAACTTGATTTGGTTGACAACAAGTTTAACTTGTATTGAGGAACTCTTATTAAATATATTAWGAATGCTTCACATTAATAGTTTGTTTACTAAGTACAGCATGAATAAGCAGAYGAATGACTKAGTAATCTGCTTCACATTTCACATTTGCTTATTTTTRGAGGCTTTGCTAGTAGTATATATAGTATAATATTTCATAAAGGGAAATTGGAATAATTCTAATATGATAGTTGCTATAATTTAATCAAATTATAGTATTTTAGCATTTGTTGATTGTTATTGACAACGTGGGAACAACAAGCTGGAGCTACACTACGTCAATGTGTTTATCCACCTAAACAGGTCACAATATAATTGTATAAGAAGCAAAGCGATTAATGTTTCTTTCTATTACATTGAATTACATCAAATCGGTCATCCAAACGAACGAATGCCATGGACAACATCATCATTAGCAACAGATGGATTGCAACCGTTGCAAGCATATGGATACAAGCCACTATGGGTGGTTCGTATGCCTTTGGTGTATACTCCCCTGTGCTGAAATCCTCACAATCCTACGACCAGTCCACCCTTGACACTGTCTCGGTCTTCAAGGATATTGGAGCTAATGCCGGTGTCATCTCAGGCCTCCTTTATGCCTCCATTACTGCCTCTTCTAGGTCACGTCGTTGGAGCTGCTTGCGAGGGCCCTGGGTAGTCCTTGCTGCAGGGGCCYCTCAATGCTTCTTGGGATACTTTTTCATGTGGCTTGCAGTAGTTGGGCTGATCCCTCGGCCGCCTGTGCCTCTCATGTGTCTCTTCATGTTCCTGGCAGCCCATGCTCAGACGTTCTTCAGTACTGCGAATGTTGTTACTGGTGTACTCAATTTTCCTGACTATAGTGGGACTATTGTAGGCATATTGAAGGTAAATTTATTCTAACAAGTGATTAATTTACATTTCTTTCTAATTCCAAATACATTTGTGTTTTTTCCTAGAGGAACTCTTCTCTTTATGAACACGAATCGTTGTATCACAGCATTTTTTTTTAACAGCAATAATTCTGTTCATATATAGCAAAAAATTCAACATGTTTGTGAGGTTGTGACTAGTCTTTTTCCTCCTTTGTTGAAAAAAAATGTTTCTCAGTAGTTTTGCTTTTATATTGCCAGGGATTTCTTGGACTTACAGGAGCGATCACAATACAAGTCTATCAAGCATTTTTCAAAGGGAATCAGAGCACTTTCATTCTAATATTAGCCTTGTTGCCAACTTTGGTCACGTTTTCTGTCATGTGTTTGGTGAGAATCTGCCCGGGAAGCAGTCCGAATGACAGGAAGTACCTTAATCATTTCTCTGTAGTTGCTCTTGCAATAGCTGCATTTCTTATGATCAACATCATAGCCGAGCATATCATCGAATTCCCACGGTGGGCACACGTCGTTACAGTTGCATTTCTCTTCCTATTGCTTTCTTGGCCTCTGAAAATTGCTCTTGAGGCTGCTACCAACGATAGATCYTACCACGTTCCTACTGAAGGGGGGTCATTAGCCAAGAACATGTATGCAAATGAGACTGAGATAAYCGAGGAATATGTWGAATTAGCTAGTACATCAAATGAGATTCAAGAAGTAGAAGAAAGCATGAATATTGTGCAGGCCTTACAAAGCCTGAACTTTTGGTTGTTATTTGTTTCCATGTCATGTGGAATGGGCTCAGGGCTCGCGACAGTAAACAACATGAGCCAGATAGGACAGTCACTTGGCTACGACTCAGTCAAGCTCAACACATTAGTTTCCCTATGGTCGATATGGAACTTCCTAGGCCGGTTTGGGGCAGGGTACATATCAGACATACTACTGCGCCAYAAAGGATGGCCWAGACCGTTACTGATAGCAATCACTCTGGCAACCATGACTGCAGGGCATCTCATAATTTCATTCGGTTTTCCGGGGAATCTGTACATAGGAACCATCCTAGTTGGGATATGCTACGGTGCTCAGTGGTGCTTGATGCCTACTATTACAGCAGAGATATTCGGCGTTCTACACATGGGTACTATATTCAACACAATTGGTATCGCGAGCCCTATTGGAACTTACTTCCTCTCAGTTTGGGTGATTGGGCGTATATATGACAAACAATCAAATGAAGATATGTCCTGTTATGGTGTCAAGTGTTTCATGGCATCGTTCATGATCTTGGCATTCGTTAGTTTTGTAGGGTTTCTCGTCGCATTGACGTTGTTCTTTCGAACGAGGGAGTTTTACAAGTCTGTTGTGTTAAGGAGATTAAGGATTCTTTGAGATTGTGAAGCTCTGAAGCTAGCTTGGTTGCATCACTCTTCGATTCATTAACCCCCTTCAAGATTCAAGAAATGGGGTTTCTTTGTCATGTTTTGTTTGTTTGTAGCATATCATACATTATTATTGTTTATTTAGAGGCTGTTCACTCTATATAATGTATTTGTTAATGAGTGATCACCAATTTAATTAGAAGTGGGAAATATTGTTTTCATTAAGTAGTTATTTCATTTTTTCGTTAAAAATAGCTACTCRCTCCGTTACMTATTAATTGAAACAATTTRCATAAATGGTTGTTACATATTACTTGAAARAATTRKTCTTTTTCCATTTTTAYTAACWTTTTTTCTACTTTATTCACTTTTRCAATARTTTTCTATCTCTTACTTTTTCCTAATCTTACACCAACTCATTATTTTATTCATTTCATCTCTCTTACTTTTTCCTAATCTTATACCKATTCATTACTTTATTCCTTTTCTSTGTCTTACTTTATTCTAATCATATACCCTTATCTACAATTAACAAATTTTGCCAAYAAAATCCCCCTCCCCCCTCCCACCCTTGTTCTCAAGAATCACAGTAAGACCCCCTCCGCGGAGCCTCCACTTTAATTTTGGGTTGGCAATTCACTCACGTCAGTAAACTCATATCTATATACTAAATCAATCAACAAAATAGAGTTGAACAAGAGACATTTAACTTCCTCCGTTTTTTAGACCCATGTCTAAATTTTGGAAATCGACGGAAATTGTAATAAATGATGAGGGTAATTGATGGCTATTTAATATGAGTGGGTCCAAAGGAGAAAAAATGGTAAAATAGTTTGATAAATCATTTAATGGAGTAACGGAAACGTTATGTTTCCACAAAAGGTACTTAGAGTTTTAATGATTTTAGTGTCGGATCATTCATAAAGAAAATAGAATGAGCGTCCTGTTGGAATGCGTGTTTAGACATGAGACATCTAAAAAAAAACGGAGAAGGTAAATGATAGGATAGAATTGCATGCAAACGTTCATAGCCTTTTAGATAGGAAACTTTTTTTTTTTTTTTGTGTTTTTTAAATAAATATTTACTTTATTTTGTTATAAGATAAATAATTTTTTTGTTTTTTAAAACTAAATTAGAGTTTTATAAAAGGTATATATATAATATAGACTATATATATATTTATAACTATATATATATATATATATATATATATATAATAATAATGATAGGATTCACTAAAACCTTACTTGGTGAAAACTAAAAACTAGGCATTTACATATATATTTAGGAGGGACATTTTTTGTTGATTTAGGGAATTTTTTTTTTTTTCAGTATTTAGGACATTTGGTGCACATATAATAAGGACATTTTACGATTTAGGACATTTTTGTCGATTTAGACATTTTTCAAATTTAAGGACCTTTTTATCATTTTTAGGACATTCCCACATAAGGGTCACGTCAGCGCTGACATCAGCAGCACGTCACGTCAGGCGACGTGGCCTGCTGACGTCAACCGTCAACAGTCAACATCAGCGCTAACATGGCATGCACGTCGCCACGTCACGTTAAGTACTGACGTGGCATGCTGACGTCATCAGCCAGTTGCGTCAGTGCTGACGTGGCATGGCTGACGTCATCATGCCAGTTACGTAGTGTTACGTGCAATGCTGACGTCATCATGTCACGTCAGCGCACGTCACATCAGTGCTGACCGTGGCAAAGGGGTGCTGACATGGCGGCTTATGTGGCCAAGGAGAATTTGACGTGGGTTGAAGTGTATGGTTATGATGGCAAATTAGTTCAATGGATGTGATTTAATTTCTAAAGATGACTTGGTCGAGATTTAAGGTTTTTATTTTCACCAAATCCAATTGGTTTTCACATGATCCTTTCTCTATATATATATATAATATATATTATATAGTCCAGGATCAATGAAAACACACATGTTTATTTGAAAACGGAAATCAAAATAATGGGTACATTTTATATTAATAGTGGTACATACAGCTGTAAAGGGGTACCAAGACTTTCGCTGTACTGTTGATGGACAGTACACGCGTACCTTTAAACCTCAATGTACCCAGATTGAAATACAAGTATAACATAGATTAAATCGTGACCCGTTCATCTCGAAATCCTACGCCAAGATTAAAAGTTTTTAGTTTCACCTAAGGTTTGTGTTTCACATGATTCCTATTCCTATTCTATGTATATATATATATATTTATATAATAATATAATATATATATATATATAATATATATATATTATATAATATATATAATAATATATAAATATATATATTATATATATATTATATATATAATATATATATTAATGAATATATATATATATATGTTATCTGCAACAACACGAACTTGGTGCGAGGTGCATAAAACATCATCAACTTAATCGAATGCACATAACAGCACCAACTTGGAGCTCGGGTGCAACGCATAGCATAAACTTGAATTTGTGGGCACATGCATGACAACACCAACTTGGAGCTCGGGTGCACCAATTTGAAGCTCAATTACTTGTAAGTTATGTCATTTATGATATGCGTTGCACTCGACCTCCAAGTTGGTGTTGTTGTGTGCATTCGATCAAGTTGGTGTTGTTTTGTACACCTCACACCAAGTTCGTGTTGTTGCGGCCAATTTTGTCTATATTTTTTTGTTATTCCATTTTAATTTTTACACTGCAAAAAAAAAAAAAAAAAACTCGTTTTAGAGACGAACCGAATCCGTCGCTAATATGATTTAGCGACGGGTTTAGGGACAGATTATGTCCGTCCCTAAAACCTTTGTCGCTAAGTGAAATCAGTGACGAATTTGGGACGGAAATTCCAAATTCGTCCCTAAATTTAGGGATGGATTTTTAATTTCCGTCCCAAAATTGAGAACCAAAAAATAAATTACAAAGTTGGGGTGATTACTGTTAATCACCTCTTAAACATCTCTACATCATCTCTTAACCACTCACAAATCAACTATTAATGCAACTCATTAATTGTATAATAGCCAAAATTTGTAAATATCCGCTTCCAAAATTAGGGACTTCGTCCCTAAATTAGGGACGAATCTGTTGCTAAATTTACGATATTCCTTAGACGATGTTTAATGGCAAAAAAAGTGGGGAGTTTAGGGACGGATTTTTTGTATTACAAATTTGGACCCTCTAGAGGTTTTTTGGACACAAAGATGAACCCCAACACCTTCAAAAGCTGGGGATGAGATGCGGAGAAAGGGTACAGTTACACTTAGTTTAAGTGGTCCCTAGTTACACAATTGCTCCTATTGGCTATTTTATTTGGGCCCACCTTCCAAAAAATTGAAATTTTCATTTGAAAATTGAAACCTAATTTAAAATTTGAAATTAAAAAAGTAATGCTTAATTCTTCTGATTTGGGTAGTTCGCTTAATTATTGTTATGAAAGTGGATCTTTATTCCATTTGTGTTTTCGATATGGAAGTTGAAAAGACAAGTTCATAATCCAAGTTTAAAAGGAAAGGGAAAAAAAACAATGTCTTTATTTTGAGGAACAAAAAACATGTTGTAGGATGTAAAAAACACATTTGAGGACGTAAATACACATTACTTGTTTCAGGACAATTAGTATAAGACTAATTAATACTTTGTCTCTTTGCTCGTGAATATAAATAAGCATGCGTTTGTAATAATTTTCTCACCAATTTTCCATATACAACTACAAGCAAGAATTGAATGAAAACAATAATTAACAACTAACCACTCCATAATTCATAATTATAGTCTGATTTAATTTCTTACTTTTGGAGGAAAAATAAACTTTTTTTACCCCGACTCCATTAAAACAAAATGTTACATGATTACAAAATACTATTATCTCCTTTTAATTTAATTTTCTCAACGTTGACTTGTGAAAAGAAACACTTCATTAATGAACAAATATCTGTAATATAATAAAATAAATTTTGTTAAATATACTATAATTAGTAAATATATTATTGTTATGTTTGTAACTTTCTTAGGTTGTAGTTTGTAGTCAAATATTCTTTCTTGTTTTATATCATTTTGTACTCAAATTATACGCTCAGAAAGGTTTTTGTTTTATTAACTTTGGCTAAGGGGGTATTTTTTTTCTAAAAGTGTTTCCTACTGTTTAAAATTTCTATCATCATTACTAATTGTATATTGCCTCGTACAAGAATATATATTGAGGCACCCTGAAATGTTTTAATTAGGATCATTAATCAAATTAGAGGATGGAAAAATAAAATAAAAAGAGGGTCATGAATTTCTTTGAATGAATAAAAGAACATTTAAGTTATGATGTATTGTTTTGGAGACTCTAGCAAACTTGCATCGATGTTAATATAAAACATGTCCTACTTAATAACAAATGATCCTTGTAGTTAAATGACCCTTATATCAAAACAAGCATAACCCCTTTTGTAATATTTTTTTTATGTTTGAGTTAAAAACTTTCGACCTTTGCATGAATATTTAATCTAGTCATGGGGCTCAAGAAGCCATGTTTTCGTTATTGATCCCCTAGGAACACAGGTACGAGATATGGTTTGTAAGCTGTATAGCTAACAATTATGTAGTGCTTTAATTTAATTAGTTAACGAAGGATGGTGTTCAATACATAAGGATCACAATTTGTGGAATTTAACAAAAACGAGTAATATGAAACTTAAGTATTTTTCGYAATTTGTACAAGTACACTTGTATGTCTAGTATTTGTGGAAGAAGCATTAGTCTATTATTAAGTTGGTAAGTCTTCAAGTTAAGAGAATGATAACATTAACAATATCTAATGAAGTCCATAGAGGAATAAAAGAAGTTTACTATTATGTCCACTTTGCAAAAGAGATTAAAGAAGCGAAACCATTTAACCGGAAAACTTTATAGTAAGTAGGGTTAAAAAAGTTTAGCCATCAATAAATAGAAAAGGTACAAATAAAACAAGTTTTACGAGATCAAATCAATTATTCGAAGTCAAGTACAAGTAAAATTGAAGTGGATTAAAGTCGTAAATTGAGAACTTGATAACATTCAACATAAAATGAACTCCAAAATAGAACTAAAACGTAACGCCACCTTGGCTAAATTGCAAATTAGGATACAAAATAGAACCAAATTGTAACACCACTTGGCTAAATTGTAAATTAGGAAAATAAACTAAAAAATTCACTGAACGTTCTCTACTCCTTGCGTCAGACCAAAAGGCATTCAGCACATGTCTTCTCAATTCGTCCCTCTCAATGAATGGCATAGAAAAAGTCTGTAGTGAAATTATTTTCTAGAGCAATAGCGTCGCTAAATTCCGTCGCTTTTTTCCATATAAGCTGCAAACAATAGTGACTTCTCACATTGATTTGAACACTAATCATATCTAAATAGATAAATGACCTAAAAATAATCAATTGTAGTGAACACTAACTTCTAAATAGATAAATGACCTAAAAATTAAACCAGTAAACTAAGTTTTACAAACTTTAGAAACGAAATGTACTACATAATACATATTAAATCCTTTAGTTTAATAATGATCTTTTAAGTCGAAATATTTTATACACTTTTCATCTTCTACAACGTATATACCTCAACCTATTGTCAAAGATGACCTTTGGCGTATCATATCGCCACCACAAGATTCGTTAATATACCACACCATCAATATGATTCAAACCAGAAAATAACAAACAACACTGCATAACATATCAATGATTATCAAAAAAGTGAAAAACTAATAATAGAACAGAATTTCTATATATGCACTAAAATATTTTAGGCAAAACCATTGATTGCTACTAAATTTATCAACATAAAAAAGAACACCCAAATATTTCTTGACATTAATATAAAATTTTGGTTTACATAATAATCAAGAGTTTGACATATTGAAATAATTCATACAAGCATAAAAGACAAAATGAAATTGCAATTAATTAATTTAAATAAAACATCTCCAAAAGCAATTAACTTAAAATGAAAATTGACTACCATTCTACAACTACTATCACTGAAGTGGTTGTCACTATAATGTTGTTGGAGGAGAGCTGCCAGAAAAGGACGAAAAAGCTCGGGGCGAGGAGAGTAGCCTGAAAAAACAACGGAAAAACGTTCACTCGAAAAGGTCGTCGGAAATTAAATTTATGTTAAAGAAACAACTAATAAACTTTGCAATTTTATAAACTAATATAATAATTTAACCCAAAAATTAATATTACAATTGGGGGAAGATTAATTGATGCAAAATGGAGGGAAATTTCCCCCAAAACAGTAATATTTTCCCTCTAAAACACAATCACATTCCCCCCAAAATAAAATTTCAACTTTATAGTGATTGGCTAATAGCATTTGTGTAAGTGGGGTCAAGTTAACCTTAATGTAACCGTGCCATCTCTCATGAGATGCGTGTCGCAATTTTCGGTCAGTTTGATATATTAGGACCCCATCGGACACCCGTAGAGAAGTACGGACAAAAAACCATAACTGGCAATCGTTGTTATTTTGAGGAACTAAATAGGTTAGGGATGGAATCATGGATCCGTCCCTAAATTAGGGCGGATTCAGATCTGTCCCTAATTTTCCGTCGCTATACGAGCTTTTTTTTGTAGTGTAATTTACATATATTTTTTTTATTTTTAATTTTTAGGTTTTCGGATAAGTAATCTTTTTTTTAATATATTGTGTTTTAAATTTGTTAGATATCTCTTTTTTTATTTACTGTTTTATATTTAGTTATTTAATTTTGTAAAATTTTTTGATAAGACAATTTTATTATATTGTTTTAGATGTAGATGTATTAAGTTTTTGATATTTTTGTTTTATTTTATGCTTTTTATATTATTATTTTAATTTATATTTTAATTTCCTGGATAAAGATATATTCTTTTATTTTCTATTTTTAATTTTTACTGATGTTTAATTTGTTATCTCGTAGTTATTTCTGCTTTATTTAATTGTTTTATTATTTAGTCATTTAATTCATTTGTTTTAATTTTTATGAATAAGATATATTCTTTATTTACCTTTTATATTTAGTTATTCTATTTTCTAATTTTTTAATAGTAACATTGGGGGCAAAAAATGTCAACACCAAAAGTTATCGAACGAATTTGGGTGTTTTTTTTATATATAACATAGATTTGGTCGGATATTTTGTATTTGTAAGTTTCGTTTTACTATTTAATTAGTTTTTTTTCTTGACACTGCTTGGGGTTGCATTATTTTATATGACATGGTGATTTTGGGAATTATTGAAAGTGTTCATTGGCGGGCATCATTTTTGTTGCGCTCTGTTATTATCATGCGATTCAATTGTATGAAAATTGAAAAAAATTAAAACTTACAAATCAAAGGAAGATATTTTAAACTTGAATTATTGAAAAATAAAAAATAACAATTAACTCGAAATAAAGGAAACTTGTTATATATATACGAAATTCTAAATGAATTAAGGATGACATTTAAATATAGCAATTAAAGTTAACAGGGTAAGAGAAAAGATTGGAGATGAAAGGTCGGAACATGAAAAAGACACAAAGTAAATAAAAAGATAAGAATAACTCAATATTTAGTCGCATGAACGTGAAAGGACGGAAAAATCGTAAGTACAAAAATGACAGTAAATGAAAAAATAAGAGAAGTTCAACAGTCGTGGAAATATGAAATGACAAAATAAATATAAGTACAAAAAWTGACACATGTCGGTCATATAGAGCGACACATGTCAAGTTTAAGTCTAGTTTATACATATAAAAATGACACATGTCAAAATAAAATCTTTTTTATATACTAGTAATAGATTTCGCAATGTTAACCTTTTAGGTATGACAAAGTATTAGGTACATCGGATGCACAATAAATTTACTYTGCATCAGATTATAGTGACTCTTTTGGTTAATATAGTAATCCTTTTTATCAATATACTTATTTTTTATCATTATATTGATGTAAAGTGAAATAGGTCACTATATTGTATAAATGGTCACTATATTGATATAAAAGAATTACTATATGCTTGATGCACAATAAATATATTGTGCATCAGATGCACAATAAATATATTGTGCATCAGATGCACACAACACCTTCTAAATGTAAAACCTAATTAATTACATTACATTACATTAAGGATTACTTTATAATACACTAAAAAGCGCTTTAATTTCTAGTCTTTGTCATGAGCTTAATAAACATCATTTTATATGCTAGGCTGCTAGCAGAACAATTCTTACTCTATCAAACATTCAAACACTGACTATACTGGTTTAGATTTCTAGAGTTTTAATAAAACTTTACCTATTGAGTTGTATCCTAATTATGGATTAGGATCCTCTGGAGTTCTTTTGGAACTCTAGGCGTAGATTTCCCTAAATTTAGTGTATTGTTTTTGTTTTATTTTTGCACTGTCCCACTTGTTGTGTTTATAATACCATTAGATTTTTCTTCAAAGGTGTAGATTTAGAGAAATCTACCCCTAGAGTTCCAACGAACTCCAGGGGATCCGATTCCCCTAATTATACATATAATTTTGAATCATTCGCTTATAAACAACATAAACATTGTCACTGCTTTATATTTGACGTACTCTTGAATTTGTGTGTTTACCATTCTTCTTAGCACATTGCATGAAAGGATAATACATTTATGGAAGCAACCCAACTATGAAAGGTAAAAAAAATAAGTTTTCATCCAACTTTTTTTTAATCCAAATTTAAAAATACTGTCACTCAATTAAGAAAATATAAATTAGTTAAATTCTTTATTACTATTATCTATCATCATCATTAAAATAAGTATTTAACGAATTTTCATTATTATATAATAATCTTGGAAGTATGTAAATTTAATAAAAATCGTGAATCGCACAGGAACTAAACTACTTTCTCCATATCAGATTAAATGTAACAAATCAAATTTCACGCATTTTAAGGTTGAGATTTAACAATGTAAATAAGAGAATTAATATAAATAATTTTAACACACTAAAGTTATAATCTCATTCTTCATTGTGTCAAAATAATTTTGAATAATTTGCTTGTTTACATTGTTAAATCTCAACCTCAAAATACGTGAAATTTGATTTGATGCGTTTAATTTGATACGAAGGAAGTACTTAGTTACTAATAAATGTCGGCGACCAATATATGACTATAAATGTAGTAGTCACAATTTTGTGACAACGATCTTATAGTCACTAATTAACAACCAACATATATCAGTAACAAATTTGTGACTATGGTAGTTGATATTTTTGGACAAAAAACCTTGTTAGTTGCAATTTAGCAACTAATAAATTTAGTGACCATGCTTATAGTGACTGAACAAATAAGTCAAAAGTCACTAATTGCATTTAGTGACTAAATTTTCAATCACTAAATTGCTTAGTCTTTGTAGTGATCGAGTGGTGGGTTGGATGTATGTTTATTCATATCCGAGCCATCCATAAATCTTTTAATTCAACATTCATTCATTATTCATGTTTTTTTGGATTTTCATCTATTATTTGAGTGGGAGATCCACTGGATGTGGATGAGATTGCCGCCCTTATTTGGGAATCAATAATCACAAGGATTTGGTAAGTGATGCATGCTCTTCATAACATTTACGTGAAGTATTTGAATTGTGCACTCGCCTCTTAGCAATATTACTAGTGTTACACGGCGCGCGCACGCGCGCCGTGTTTCACTTTATCATCTTTATAAATCATCACTATTAGTATAAATGTGACATATAATTTAAAAATATCATATTTTTTTTATTAGTCTAACAATCTAACACTATAGTAAGTTAGTAACATAATGCTATCATAGTACTATGGATCACAAAATCAATTATTTGCATATGTCGGTCTCCTCCTTTGTTGGAGTTTTCAATTGTCGGTCTTTAACAAGTTCTACTCCCAGCATCAATCCTCTTCCTCTAACGTCACCAATTACTGCAATTATTTTAACATCAAAAGGAAAAATTACTCAGAACAATCCGAAAATTACTGTTGAAACGTTATTCTTTCATAGTGTGTAACCGACGCTCACATTTATCCATCAAAGCGGTGAGTCGTTGCTTGAGATGAGTGCCCACAACATGAGCATTTTCCCGAAGCTTTTCCTTTTCAATAACTTTGAGAACAGCATGTCCTGCAGAAGTGCACACAGGATTTCCACCAAAAGTATTGAAATAGCTACGCTGAGTTAAAACGCTTGCAATCTCAGGAGTGGTTACTACTGCACCGAGAGGAATGACATTCCCAATTCCC